>PVHX01008665.1:0-81753 GCA_004024805.1 Geosciurus inauris
GAAACAGCTAATATTAATAAGCAATATAAATATTTTTCTAAAGACATCTTAGGCATTAATGGCCATTGTCTATGTTTACTTAGCTTAAACTTCAGGTTATGAAGAAAGTCACATGCTTTTGGTTACTATTGTACATTTGAAAGTGAACCTAGGTTTACATTTCTTATGAAACCTCAATATCATTTTCCAAATCAAAACTGACAGTATTTCCTGAGAAGAAAGAATATGTTTATTCTTGTCTCACTTTTTAAGAAATTCTAAATATTGAAAAGACTATGATTCTTCTTCTTTGAGGAAAAATAAAACTATCCTGTAAAAATGTACTGAATATTGTAAGAGAATATTTGGTGGTTTTTATTTCTTTTGCCTATATTGTATGATGCAATGCTTCTATTGGGCAGACAAATGAGCTGGATAACAGATCTCCCTGCTGTGTCCTCGAACTTCAGTGGTATGGAGAGTGGATTTTGACGGGCAACCTGTATGCATTTGTTTAGGACAAACTGATTTTATTTTTTCTTGGATAATAGGATTTCAAAAAGCTACACAAGTGATAAGAACCATATAGAACTAGAACGAGTATACTGCATCATAACTATGGTTTATTCATGCAGCTATTTCATAGAAGGCTGACATTGATTCTTGAAGAAGGAAGTCAATGCAAAGAAAATGCATAACCAGGAGCGGTGGCACATGCCTGTAATCCCAGCAGTTTGGGAAGCTGAGACAGGTGTATTGTGAGTGCAAAGCCAGCCTCAGCACCAGCGAGGCGCTAAGCAACTGAGAGAGACACTGTCTCTAAATAAACTACGAAATAGAACTGGGGATGTGGCTCAGTGGTCGAGTGCCCCTGAGTTGAATTCCTGGTACCAAAAATAAACAAACAAACAAACAAACAAATAAATAAAGGAATATATGCCTAAATTGGCTTTAACCCATATTTCCAAGTTCTTCTGTGCTTAATACTCCATATCATAGTAAGTTATTTCATAATTTGATACTTTGCACATATAAATTCACTATCCACAAACCCTATTCATTGGCCAGTATTCAAGAAATATTAAATTGAAACAGTAAACTTGTAAACATTATTTTATTTACTTTTCCCATACTGACATCAACAGTGAAAACTCAATGTCTATATGTATGAAAATAACCAAACTGCCCTTTTGTTCAGTGGACTTTAATGAACCTTTCATCTCTATATGTGCATATACAGTGATATACACATGGATGTATAAGATAAACCTAAACTTGAAGGTCAAATGAAAGCTCTTCTTCTATAGAAAGGAGTTGGCTTATTCCACACACCTGCAATTGCTCAAAATATCCACTTTGTTTTACTTTATCATCAACTTGTCACCTACCATGTTGCCTATGTTATTTGATTAAATGAAGTCATTTATGTATTCCTTGGATTATGACAAAACTTTAATATCACTGAATGTATTCTGAGAGTGATTCCAGGAATGAGCTTTAATGATCTAAAACAATGGATTTGTACTTAATGGGTTTTCTCCAAAATGGGTCTGCAAAGATGTTAAAGTGCCTTTAGATGGATAAGATTTATTATATTGGCTAAATAATTAGTATTGAGAGAAAGATGAGATACATAATTGTATAAAATATATGCTCCCTATGTAAAAAAGAAAGTGTGTATGTGAGTGAGAGAGAGAGAAAGAGAGGGAGAGAGAGGTAATTGAATCAGAGAATGTCATACCAAAATAGGGTGCTACGAATCATTTACTTTACCTCTCATTTGCCACTTCCTGCTTTTAGACAAAAGATAAAATTATTTTTTCCCCAACCTCCTAGTTACTTAAGGCCAGAGCCAAAATTACGTTCTAACTTCTGATTCATTAATTATGTAAATAAGTAATAATTATTTTCTAAATGAAACTTTCTGTGAACTCAAAATTATTACCATTTAAATTTTATTTTTGAAAATATGTTTCTCTGCTTTTGTTAATGGATAACTAAGGTTCGCGTGCTCCCTGTGTTCTGTGTTCTACACCACACCACTCCTCTGACATAGTTAAGGGGGCTGTGGCTGCAGACTACTTGGACAACTGGATCCCACCATCAGCATTCATTATTAGGACTGCAGAAACCTGGTAAGGTGAACCACTTTAGTAAAGGTTATGCTCCACTGTAGACAGCAATGTGTGTGCTGATTAACCTCCAATTTCACATTCCAAATGCAAAGCCCAAGTGCTTTTATAATCACACTTTGATGGGGTATGTGTTTACATGCAGTGTTTGACTGAAAGCAAAATTAACCTTTTATTAATAGGAGGTCTTGAAGTGATTATATTGAGTAGGCTGTGTGCCTAGAATAACAAATAACCTTTTATATATAAATATCTTGTTTCTAAAACATATCTTTTTGATATACATAATGTGACTAGAAATTCAAATGATTCAGGTTCAGGTACTTTGAAATTCTAACAATGCTTTGCATAATCTTAATCTTACCTACATACAATGGAGTATATTATTTCTATCTATTTCTAATGGACCCTGAAATGAAAGTACTTTAAAAGGTAGATAAGAATTGCAAAACTATGCAACTTTGGAATGTTCTTTTAATTATTCAGTAATAAATACATGGAAACCATTTTTTATAGTTTTGGACTCACCCTAGAGTAATATGTTCAATTAAGTAAATTGCCAGGATAACCAAATACTAGTCATTGAACTTGATTTCTCTAGTTCAGTTTTGACATGTGTGCATTATCTGTCCTCCTGGGATCACCATGGAGTCTTAATTATCCCCACTATTAGTGAGAACTGAAAAACAAATTCCCCATAATAATAACATTGCTTTTGGAACATAGTTTGAAATAGTCTATCTTTCTACAAGAATGGAAAAGTTATTCAATTCTCTTTAAATCAGGCTTTGTTTCTACATTTTATACTTTAAAATGTAGAACTGTACTTCAGTATGAATTTCAAAGTTATTAGGGTGAACACAATCTGGAATTTATAAAATATTATACACAGTTAGGCAAACAAATACTTTTCAGTTACCTTCCATTTTGTTCTTATCAATTATTCCTAGTCCTTTCCCCCCAAAGTATATATTTAATGATTGTCTCAATATAATTCTAGTGGGTAGCCTAACTTACATCATTTATTTCTTCAATAATTTTTTTTTTTTTTTTTTTTTTTGGCACCGGGGATTGGACTCAGGGGCACTCAACCACTGATCCACATCCCCATCCCTTTTTTGTGTTTATTTAGAGACAGGGTCTCACTGAGTTGCTTAGTGCCTTGCTGTTCTGATGCTGGCTTTGAACTCACAATTCTCCTGTCTCAGCCTCCCAAAGTGCTGGAATTACAGGCGTGCACCACCGCGCCTGGCAATTTCTCCAATAATTTTGATTAAATTCCTCCTGTTGTTATTTAAACATGAAAAAATAAATAAATAATCTAAAGATATGACATTTTTAGTATATTTCTAAAACTTCTAGATAAAATGTAACATCATTTCATTTTATGGTAAAATTTTAAAATAAGTAAGATGAACACCAAAGTAAAACTGAAATAGAGCTGTAACTAGAGGCTGACATCTCAGCTATCTCATGGAGGGAAGAGAATGTTAAAATAGAAGAGAATTTCGACTTGCTAACTAAGGATTTGAGTTAAAAAGCACTTTGACTATGAATAATTTGAACAATTACAAAATAAATAATATGGATAAACGATCACCTGCTCTCTCTAAATTCTCATATGACAAAATATTTTTTATTTCTACCTCTTTTCAATTTGTAGCATTGCTTCCTGGATTATTTTGAAACCAAAACCAGGTAACATATTATTTCATCTGTAAAGTTTTTCACTAAATGTAAGTAAATTAAAAGCATTTAAAAAACAAATACTGTAATATATGATTATCTTAATAAAATATTAATATCACATCAGAATTCATATTCAGGGAGTTCAAATGTTAAAAATTATGGGTCCTCAGAAGTTATCAGTCCATCATTTGAAATAATTGACTTGTTAAAATGCCCATACTGCCAATTCAATGCAACCCCCATCACGTTCCATTGCCATTCTTTACAGAAATAGAATACATTCTAGGAAAATGATGGTCTTTTCAAAAAATGGTGCTGTCCACATAAAGAAAATTGAAATTGTATTCATCTTAACCTATATAGAAGAATCAACCCAACATGGATTCATGATCTTAATGCAAGACCTAAAACTGAAACATTACTTAAAGGAAATAGAGGAAGAGCTTCATGGCATTACCTGGGCAATGGGTTTTTGGATATGACCCCATAAGCACTAGCAACAAAGCCAAAGTAGACAAATGCAATTCAATAAAACTAAAATTCATGTACATAGCAGAGAAAAAAAGAGTGAAAGGAAAAACATTTGCAAATCATACATCTGATAAGTCTAATGTACAAAATATTTAAGGAACTCAACTCCATAACAAAAAAAACATTTTTATTAAATAATGTACAAATGACCTGAATGCACACTTATCAGAAGACATAAAAATGACATATATAATGATATATATATATATATGAAAATGCAAATTAAGATTTTGTACCTGTTAGAATGGCTTGTCAAAAGAGGGAAGATAACAACAAGTATTGGCAAAGATGAGGAGTAGAGAGATATCTTGTACACTGTAGATTGAAATATAAATTAGTACAGTCATTTTTGAAAATACTATAGAATTTTTTTATTCATGAAAACTAAAAATAGAATTACCATATGATTAAGCAATTCCTCTGCTATGTACACAAAGGAATTGAATATGATGTGTTGAAGAGCAATCTGCACTCCCATGATCACTACAGTACTATTTGTAATAGCCAAGATATGGAAATAACTGAGATGTTCATCGTCTGATGAATGGATAAAGAAATATGTTGTACATGCACAATAGAATACTAATCAGCCTTAAAAGTTAAGGGACTTCTGTCATTTACAATGATGAATAAATCCAAAGGACATTATGTTAAGTGAAATAAGTCAACCCCAGAAAGGCAAACACTGTATATATATCTCAGTTATATGTTGAATCTGAGAGCTGAACTGATAGCAATAGGGAATATGGCTTAGGGAGGGGGTTTTACAGTGAAAGGAGATATACCTATTGAAAGGCATAAATTTTCAGATAGATAGGGGGAATAAGTCTGAGTGATCTGCACAGTATGGTGACTATAATTAATAATAATATATTGACTATTTCCAAATTATTAAAAGAGTAGATTTTAAATATTCTCATAAGAAAAAAAATAAAGAGTATGTGAGGTGATGGGTGTGGTAATAAATGAGACTTTATTATTCTCCAATGTATACATATATTATAACATCAAATTTTACCTCATAAATATATAAAATTATTATTTGTCAATGAAAAATAAAAGTGAAAAATCTCAAACTGAGGTGTATTGATAACATTTTAAATTTTATTTTTCTGCAAGTAGTTTCCTAAAAATACTTCGGAGTTAAGTAAGTAAATGTTTTAATATTAGTATATGCTTCTAGATATTTCAAGTCTTAAAATCATAATGAGTAAAAATGATGATCATTAAAATCATCATTAAAATGATTTGGAGTAAATTTTCTCTGAACCTATTCATGCAATATGCAGTAGAACATATGGAGATATAAAAAATTATGAACTCTTAAATGTTGTACTTAGGTATTTCTTCTTTAGTATAGGCCATTTCTGTCTGTCATGTATTAATTTCTATTCTGCTTCCTACTTAATCTCTATTGATGCAATGACCTGTGGTTCACACATTGATTTGATTATGTGAAAACTATAGGACTGCACACATCTGTCATGTGTCATATATTTTTTACATGAATGAATAGAAATCTAGTTTATCATTTTTTACTCTTTCCTAACTTCTGGAGCAATGGTCATATTCTCCACTTTGTTGATAGACCTCAGATATTTGCAATGTATTTTACCTGTGTGTAGTATATTTTATTTGTTTCCATTCACTTATCCTTTCCTGCATTTATGATCTTTCTCTGTTGTGAGGGCATTTATTTCCTTGCTCCATAAGAAAGAAAAAAGTGAAATTATGTGATAGTTTATCATTTTTTCATTTACTTCTTGTCATTGATCTTCTGTTTTCATTCACTGGTTTTCTTCTAAGTGCCTTTCCTTCATACTTGACATTTTCTTTATTTTATGAAACTTTTTAAATTATTGTCTTTTAAATTCAAAATTATTATAATTGTATTCTTGTGCATGCAGGTATCTGCATATGTTTGTCCATGTGTTTGTGCTTGTGCATTTTAGGTTGCTGCCTCTTGGTCTATGGGGCTAAATACTAAAAAAGAATTTCAGAGATTTTCTGAATACTGTCAGTACACCTAGCTGATCTTAGACTAGTAAAAATAAGGATATTTTGGACTAAATGATGCTGCATAATGTTCAAATTCAGATCTGCAGTGATTCAACCTTGTACAATACAGTTTGGTTATGCATCATTACTTCTAAGTGTTGAGACATTAATGAAATAGAGCTTACAAATTTATTTTAGAATACAATGCTGTTGAAGCTGCAGTAAGGTGGTAGAAATGATGTTCTCAATTTCCAAAATGGTTATCTAAACTGACATAACATATGCAGTTTATCTGATGATTATCAGTATGGATTCCAATTTCCACATTACTGGAGATTTCTCAGTGAGAGCCTATTCAGTTAAAAATTGCTGGAACAACCACTTCAGGAAGCTTTGTCCTATTCACCAAGATATGTACGTGTGTCTAAAAGTCGATGTTTAAAACTGCAGTCTAGTTTCAGATATTTCAGTTGAAAGGTTTCTTAATTGATATAACCCTACAGCAGATAGCCTTAGTCACATGCTGTTTTTGATTATGGAAAAACTCATTTCCTCACAATTTTGTCCTACATGAATAGAATCATTAAAACAGTGGAAAGACACATGAAAATTTAAAACCTGCCATTTAACATCAGATGCAATTTCCTCATTTGAATTGCTACATTCACTGTTATATTAGTTTCTCTATAAGAAGTTTTCATTAACAGAAAGTAATTTTTTTTTTTTTGCTTGTTGGTCACTAGCTATTTTGTTAAGTGGAGGAACTATACTATTTAGGACAATGAATTAAAATTGTCAAAATACACATTGTGAACTTATTTTACGATGCCAAAATGATATAGAACATATTTGGAAAACACCTGGTGATTTAATAACGTATCTGTAGATCCTAGATGTTCCGAGAATTTTTTTTATTATGTAAAACAAAACATAAGTGAATAGACACGAAAGGACAATGTAATGAATAAGGATCATTATCTTCTTTCATCTCCTGAACATAAAATTTTTTTCAAAAATATCTACAGCTGGGGTCAGAGCGCAGTGGTAGGGGACTTGCCTAGCATGTGTAAGGCACTGGGTTCAATTCTCAGCCCCACATATAAATAAATAGATTCATTGACAACTAAAAAATTAAAAAAAAAAACATTTAAATGTTGGGTTATTCTTATTTCCACCTGAAGTACTTCAATATTCATTGCTAAGATTCAAAGACTTTCTTTTTCTACAGAAATAGCTTTCTATTTTCATACTTGAAAAGATGATTGATAAACATTTATCAGTATTTAGCAAGCAATTGATTTTTATGCAGTTTTAAAAGTTTCCATACGTTCTTTCTTTCAATGCTGATTTCTCTAATTTAGGAAAAAATGGCCATTTACATTGTCAGGGATGTCGATTACCACTAGATCATCTGGGAATTACTTCTAAGCCTCCTCAGTGGATAGAGTTATTTATTAAAAATTAGGTAAGCATTCTAACTCAAATGTGGTAGTTGTGCTTTCACTTAGTTTTCTGAGAAGATACTTCCATCTTTATTTCCTGATCCTGAAAATCTTCACTCTTTTACTCTCAGCGCCATTTAAATTTGTCCCGACTACTTGTTTTGAGTATTTTCATTGTGCTATGTTTTAGTGTAGTTTTCCTTATATTTCTTATGCTTAGGTTCTATTGAGATTCCTAGATATGTGAGATTGTAGTTTTCATTACCTTGAAAATTTATAATTGAAAATATTTTCCTGTTTATATATGTATTTGGTCAACTGTGATATGTTTATTTTTTAATAATTCTTTTTTCTCTATATATCTCATTTTGTCATTTCTATTACTATGTCTTCAGGTTCACTATTGTTTTCTTATTTAAATTTTCTTTTTCTTTTTTTATGTTTTATTTATTTATTTGTGTGTGGTGCTGAGGATTGAACCCAGTGCCTCACATATGCTAGGCAAGTGCTCTAGCCCTGAGCCACAACCCTAGCCCTGTTTTTTTTTCTTTATAATGTTTAATTGTTATCAATCACTTTGTGTGTGTATGTGGGTATAACATCAAATATTTCACTATGCATGTAGACATTGGATTTGGGATCTTTCCTATGTCTTTGTATCTCTACTTAGCACTTTGAATGTGTGGAATCTAGTTATAATTCTTTTCTAATGTACTTCTGTGTTGATTCTAAATATGTGTTGGTTCTGAATCGATCTTGATTGATTTCTTGTCTATTAGAGGTTGTACTGCCCTGATACTATGTATCCCTAGTAATTTTTTGAAGTCAATGTCGAACATTGTGTACTTTACCCTTTACCATATTTTCTTCTGTATAATTTTTGTATTCCTATAGATGTTATAGAGCAATGTTCAGTCCAGGGCTAATTTCAGGTCACTGAGCCAGGTACCTTCGAAGGAGTTTCCTCAGGGCTCCAACTATTCTGAATTTTTTACTCTGGCTGAGGGACAGGCATTGTTTTTGTGTGAGGATGGGGTACTATTTCAAATATTCAAATAAATAAATGTTTTTAAATATTCCTTTCTCTGATCTTGGATAATGTTCTCACATAATCATAGGATTGGTAATCATCTGAATCTTCCAGGAAACCTGCTTCAGACTTCTTGCATTCTTTCCCTGTGCAAACGTTCCTTCCTCAATACATCACACTATAAACTTGGATTTGGAGTCTCCCCAGACTTAGCTCTGCCCTCTATGTCAGGGAGTGTGCAAGTCTCCCTCTAGATTACTCTCCATGTCAATTAATCCTGTTTATCATGCAATTGCTTAAGTTAAGATGGCATAATTGTTATAAAAATGAAAGAATCAATGTGAGCATAATTGGGATTTGAGTTTCATATAACTCAATTTCCTTTGGTTTTAGAATACATCAAGAGACAGTGAAATGACCCTGGTAAGTATCAAAGGATTGCAAAGCCAGAAGAAGACATTGACAGTCTTATTAGTCATTTTCATATCATGTGACAAACTGTTGTCTACTTGAAGGAAAGGAGGTACAGGTGGAGACCTGAAACTCATAAAAAGTTTCAAACATCTTGCCATTTCCTCAAAATGCCTTATAATTTCTAAAGTCATTTTTTCTTATGTTATTTTACAAATCTGGAATGATTTATATCACCTCTTCCCTCACCTCATGTCAAAAGAGAAATGATAATTACAGGACAATTTTAAGTGTCATTTGTTACACAAAGATTGTTGTAATCTCTCCAATTAAATATGATCTCCTCTGACTCTGCATCTGGCTTATACTTTTCCTGAGTACTTCTAATTTATCTTCTATTTAAATACTGGTGAACTTTTCTGTTTTCTAAAGGTCATTAGCTGGAGAACAAGATGGTGCATTATATTTTAGGTACCACTGATTATAACAATTCTACCTGTAGCATTTGAGAGACTGACAGATTTGAACTTATTGATTATGTAGTGTTTATTAATGACTCATTAATAAAAATAAGCATTGTGGGTTTTAGATGGTTTAACTTATTTTAAGTCAATTTAAGAGATTCAAGTTTAACCCTATTTTAATGCTCTTTTGTATAAATTATTTACAATTTCTAAAATGCAAGATCAAAGGATAGGGCTGTGGTAGTTGCTGAGTAATGTCAGTTTTACTTTGGTCTGTTATATCTAGATGCAGTATTCATTGCACTCGACTTCATTTTCCATTGTGTGACCTACAGAAAAAGAACAGTATCATTGCTTCCCTGGAGCTAATAGGAGATAAATTACATGTCAAAATGAATAATTATTTCTAAATTCACTTTATGAAAACCTCCATACTCTTCAAATTCTGTATTTTATTGACATTTCCCACAAATTAGATAGTATATAGTAAATTTAAAAAAACTGAAATGATTATATTAGGCAACATTATTGAGAATTGTTTAAAGGAAGATAAAAATAATATGAAACATAAAATAAACTAACATTTCACCTTGTGAAAATTATTCCACAGAGTCATTGAATACTGAAGGGAAAATTACAGACTGAAGACTGCTTCAGAAAACAAAGCAGAAAATCTGTAGTGTTGAACTAAAATGTGAAATAGTTAAAATTGTGATATAAGAATTTTTTTCCCCTCCTGGACACTCACAGTGAACGTAGTTATACCTTCTTAACTATCATTTATTCAAAACCACTGAAAAGAAAGAAAAAGAACAATAATACTAAAGGTGCAAATTGTCCAAGCTTTCCTCTCCTTTGTTCCCATCATGAGCATCTGCACTGCAATTAAGCTCAACAACTCACAGGTGTGAGCTGAAAAAGTGCTGATGGCAAGCACATTTCTACTTTTGAATTTTCATTGAGTAAATACTACCTGGAAATTCAGACAAAGGAAAATGAACGTGAGAATACAACCTTCAATAAAAGTTACTTAACTGCTTCTCAATTTTTCCATTTATGCACCTCAATTATTTGAAAGAAATAATTTTAAAATCTTATATTTTCCTTCTTTCTGTCAGAGTTTACTTTATCTTACTTTGTTATTTTTCTTTTCATTATTTTTAATATCTTAATCCTGTCAGTGCTATGATCAATTTGAGAGGTTTGACTTCTCTAAGTAAAACATAATAAATGTGTACAAATTCTCCTAGCTTGTAGAATTTGCTAAACATAGTAGAATCTATGATGATGCCAGAATATACTTAAGATTAGAAAATGGAACTTCCAAGCATTTAAAATTATGTATAAAGCTCTGTCTCCTATAATGAATGTGCCATGTAACCATGGCCATGTATATTGAATTAATATTGGATTCATTTTGCATGTTCAGTTATACTTTAAATCATTTTGTCAAAGAAGGATTTAGTGCCTTTACTAATGTTACTATTTAGAAAATCACAAAACATAATAACAATACCATACATAATAATAATAATACAATACATAATAACAATACAAGCTATTAAAATGTTTTTCACATCACTTTTTTCTTGGTCATTATCTTGTATAGCAAATCTGTGAAAATAATGGAATTTATAAAGAAATTTTAAAATATTTTACCTTCTGCCAATAGCAAACTATGTTGGGCAGGCATTAGGGTAAAGAATATTTTCACTCACCCAGTAGATATTTTGAAACTAATATGTTGAAGGGAGTCTTGTTGGTATTAAGTTGGAAACAACATATTAGGGTAGAATTCTAATCTGGAGAAGTATATATTTGTTTTTAAAAATCGTACTGATTGATGATTACAATGAGAAATGTAAATAGCTGGGATGTTGTCAGTGGTACAGCATATACCTAGCATTCTGAGGTCTGGGTTGAATCACCAGCACCAAAAACCAAACAAGCAAAGAAATATAAGTAAAACAGAGTCCACAAACCTTGTATCCCAAGCATTGTGCTGAAAATCACTTATTCTAAATTTTCATTAATAATGAAGTATAATTGCTGGTAACATACATTAGAAAATACTGCATGAAGATAGTATTTAAGCTGCATTATGAAAGAAAAATGCAGCTGCTAAATGCGAGTCAAAGATACTCATTGCTGAAGAAGCAGTGATTATGAAGATGTAAGCCTCACTGAATTTTAGAAAATAGTAACTATCGATAAAATAGATGATATATAGCAAAAGAAGGAAAGATGTCGATGGCGATTTGTATGTGTGTAAGATTCCCTTGGTGACCATGTGACATAGTTTGTGTAGTGTAGTCTTGATTCAGGCCTATTTCTGGGGTCGTGATTAATTTGCTCTGGTTTGAAGATAAAGTGCAAGAATATTCTGTATATAGACAAGGTTAACTCATTAAGAACTTTCCATATTAACCTATGAAAAATGGGGAAATAGCAGAAGCCTTCAAGTGAAACAGTAATTCACTTACCTTTCCTTAAAGATAATGGCAACGATGTGGAAAACAGTCAGAAATGAAACAGAAATGGTGGGACAGCCATGGAGAAATAGAGTCCACACAAGTAGGAATGAGGCTTGGAATTAAAAACTGTGCTCTCCCATAGAAAGAGCCTCCTCTAGAAAAGAGCTCGGACATTCTTGCTTTCTTTTGCTTTTTTGTCTGTGTCCTGATGGCATCCTTTGCCTGCTTAGATCAGGTCCTCAACTGCCTCAGTAGTAATTACAATGGGCTTGTCTTTCCTTGGCCCTGGACTTGAGGGCAGGCATCATTATCCCTTCTCCCTTTTATTTAGTCTGTTCTTAGAACTGTTCTTAGTGCAGGTTAGGCAACTTACAAGTACAGGTAAAAGCATGTTTGGAAGTATGTATATGATTATGCTATTGGGAAGCCATTGGATATAATGCTTATATGCATGAAGGGCATCAGTCTTTCTTTAACTTGAGAACACATGCTGGTACACTCCTTGGAGCCTAGATCTTGTTCGCCTCCCTGGAGCACCATCTGTTCAATCTTTTTACTCATTTTCCCTATGGAAAGGAAATGAATGCCTGATTCATTGCCCTCCATAATTTTGCAGCACAAAACTAATCTCTCAATTACCCCTAATACGGATGGCACTGTGTGACTCCCACAATAACACTCTGTACTGTTTATTTCAAAATGATATGAACTGGGGGCTGAGGGCTTTGCTCCCAATACTATTGGGAAAATGTTAAGTAGATTTAAGAAACTTTAATCCTTTCCTGTCACTATATAAATTGTGTTGGCCATAGTAATTTAGATTTATAGTTATGAATATTAGTTCCCAAACACTAAAATATATGTTCTATAAAAACTATAAATACACCACAGTAATGCATGTATATAAAAACTAATATGCACACAACTATCCAATTGCCATATTTTAACCCACTTACTTCCTAGGTAAGTGGGTTAAAATAATAATAAAAAATCCTACTGCATATATTTCCTATTCTAATTCTATCATTGCTATCTGGTTTATGGGCTAGAATATTTATATGCAAAATTAAAACAAACTTCCTGTCTTCTATTTGTTTATCTAGTATTACAGCTTGATTCTTTCCTTCATTAAACAATTTTCAAAAACTGATTTGATATTTCCAGTAGAAATACATTCTTAAGTCTATTAAAATTTACACAAAAATCATCATAGTAGTCTAGCCAATAACTGGAAAAAAGTCAAATGCTTGTCAATAGAATAATTAAATGAATTGTGTTATATCCATGCAGTGAAGTATTACAAAGTAAATCAAATGTATTAACTAGCAATACACACACTAGCATGGAGAAAACTCACATACATAATACTGAGTTAAGGGAGTCACACTAAGGAACTCATTTTATGGTTTGATTTTAGTGAGGTTAGTAGAAGTTAAAACTAATCCCTGGTAATAGCAGTAAGTTTAGTAGCTACTATTGGGACAGACATTGAAAGAAGTGGCTCAAGAAATCTCAGGAGTTTAGAAAGCTTTCTATTTCCCCATCTGGATATTGTTGCATAGATACATGAAGATGCTAAAATACACCAAGATTTTCTCTGAGGACTTCTGTACTCTAAATTATAATGTAAATTTTAAAAGTGATTTCATTCTCTCTAGCATTATATAGTTGTGGCTAATATGCAAATAGGCACAAATGTGCATGTACACACTTGCACATCCACATACTCACAGTACACATAGAGCTACCAATATATCCACATACCCCCCCCACACACACACAAAGAGAGAGAATCTCATACATCTCTGCATACACATATAGGCTCACATAAACACACATGAACAGCGCAAGAGTACAATGATCTTATGTGTGATTTGGTAATAAGAGTTATTATTCATACTGATGCTCAAATTGTCTTTTCATTTCTTTTGGTACTGGGGATTGAACTCTGAAATCTTACCACTGGACCACAACCCCAGCCTTTTTTATTTTTATGTGAGACATAGTCTCACCAAGTTGCTTAGGGCCTTCTTAAGTTGCTAAAGCTTGCCTTGAACTTATGATCCTCCTGCCTCAGCCTCTCAAATCCCTGAGATTACAAGCATGTGCCACAGCTCCCAGATCAAATTGTCTTTTCTGAGTACCTGTTTATGTTGCTCCTGTGTCATTTTTATTAATTAATCTATTATTAAATGATTGTGCCTTTTAAATGTTTACTTGTTTAGTTTTGTAGCTCCTTTGTAATTATTAAATTTAGCAGTATTTGACTGCTTGTTCAATGATTAGCCTGATGTTTTAGACACATAACAAATAGTTCCTGCCACAATCCAAATCAGCCATTTCTCCAAACAACAACCTTTAAGAGAGAAGTTCTGATATGTGGGATACCAGTTTGTAATCTAGGATATCTAATTTATATTCAGTTGTTCATTTTTCTAAGCCTGAAATATTTTCAAGCTTGAAATTATTGAAATAATTTACAAAAGACTGTAATTTAATACATAAATCTAGAATTAGTTCAGATCAGTACTTTACATTCAGTACAAAGGACTTTCATTTAAGCTCCTCTATTTTGCTGACCTGTTCGCTATGAAAGAATCCTTTTCTTATGAGATACCTGAAATGGCAAATATGGAGTACTGCCCAGTTACTGCTAATTTCATATTACAATACAAACAACAGTTTTAGAATAGCAACATTGGTAGCATCAACAATATGAGAACTGAAAGCAATTTGTATTTTTCACACTCTTTTTAATCTTATGGTGTACCCGTCCACATATATAAGGTTAAATTTTATTGTAAGTTACATGAATTTTATGAGTGATTATGCCACAACTATATTATATGTGACATTTAATTTTATTCTATTTAATTTTCAATTCTAGGAATTCAAACTTTCAGACTTTTTCTTTCATATTGCGTAATAAATACAATATTTCAAAGGGAAATGTACAGCATAGTCTAATTAAGAGTGTAGTACTACCACTGCCAATTTCTCACTATTCTATCCCTCTTCTCTAATGTTTAGATTTTCATTTTGTGATTTATACTTCCACTTAAAACACTGTGCTTTGTGATCTATTTTGTTTCTATTTTTTCACACATTTTTTTTTCATTTAGAATGACATATTTTGCTTATAATGTTTACCTTTATATTGATAACTTTATACATTATTGCCAAGTTATGGTTTGGATGTGAGGTGTCCCCAAAAGCTCACATGTGAGACAATGCAAGGTTTGGAAAATAAATGATTGGGTTATCACCTTAACCTAATTCCTAATTACTGAATTAATTAATCCCCGATGGGATCAACTGAGTAGTAACTGGAGGCAGGTGGAGTGTGGCTGGAGGAAGTGGCTTATCAGGGGTGTGGCTATGGGGTATATATTTTGTATCTGAGGAGTGGAAACACTCTCTGCTTTCTGATCACCATGATGTGAGCTGCTTCCCTCTGCCATCCTTCCCCACCATGATGTTCAGCCTCACCTTGAGCATGAGGAATGGAGCCATCCTTGTATGGACTAAGACTTCTGAAACCGTGAGCCCTCAAATAAACTTTTCCTCCTCTACAGTTATTCTGGTCAGATCTTTTAGTCACAGGAGCAAAATAGCTGACTAAAACAGCCAGTGACCTATATTTTTGATTTGGTTTGATTTGGATTAGATTTTTCTTATTAATTCCTATGAACAATAAGCAATAATGAAATCAGCTTTTAATCACTTATTTCTTATGTTCAAAATAATATCCTTGTACTCCCAGGAATAACTATAAGTATCATTGTTTAGTTTGTTCTTTTCTGTATTCTCCTGTTTTCTTGACTACCTTTTTGTTTCATTCATGCAACATAAAATGGATTGCTTAAAGGTGGATAACTCAGTTACAATGAGAACATTCACAGTATTGTACCACCACTGGCTTAATCTAATTCTAACCATTTCGTCACCCCAAAACACCTGTGCCTGTGGTGCAGCCACTACTCCCTCTTCCTTCCTGGCAACCATAATCTGTTTTCTGTGTCTAAGAATGTAATCATCATGGGCGTTTCAGATAAAAGGAATCAGATTTTATGTGACTTGTGTGAGCTTCCTATACTTGGCATAATGTTTTTGAGGTTCGTCCACATCATAATATACCTCAGTATATTCTACTTTTTTATGACTTTATTCCATTTTACAATTATACCACCTTCACTTTGTCCTTCAGAGGCACACCTTTTGACTATTGAGGATATTATTATTTTTTTTGACAATTACAATATATCTCTATAGTCATGGTCTGGAATCATAAAAAATTTTCCTTCATTACTATCACTACTTCTTTAGTTAATTATTGCTTACCATTTGTCCTTATACCAAAGTATCTCTAGTCTTGTATATTATCTGAAGTTTTGTTTTTCTAAATTAAATTGCTCAGTAATAGTTCTTATTGCATGTTAGTAACTCATAGTGCCCATAATTTGTGAAAGTAATTTGTGTGTATATAAAATGCTTACCCTTTCCTTTGACTGTATTAAATATGTCACACAACTGCCTCAGCCGGAAAGTCATTATTTAGAAATGGGTTGTTAGTCTTACTATCTTTTTCAAGTGAATGCTGATATTTTTTCCTCTTGGATTCTAGAGAACATTTTCTTCTCCTTTTATTTTATAAATAAAATAAATTGGGAATTGAACCCAAGAACACTTTGCCATTGAGCTACATCCCCACACATTTTTAAATATTTAAAAAATTTTTAATATTTGAGATAGGATTTAGTAAGTTGCTTAGTGATGTGCTAAATCGCCCAGGCTGCCCTTGAACTTGCAATCCTCCTATCTCAGACTCTGGAGTTGGTGGTATTAGAAATATGTGCTGCCGCTCCCAGCTATCTTCTTTTTTGAGAATAGCATTTTTCCCTTTTTAAATTTTATTTTTATTATTTAGTTTGTGTTTATTTATTTACTTGTTTTTGGATTTGTCTTATGGATATATTATACATTTATTAGAGTATATTAACCATAGTTTAAAAATTATTTTGTACTTATTCAGTTTACTTTGCTTTTAGTTATAGATTATAAATTTTTAGCTTTTCTTATTTGATATATACCATTTCATGCATGAGAAATAGTAGAGAAAATAGTACCAAATATCCACTTACTACCATGCTAAGAAAATGGCCTGAAATAACTCTCTAAAATGCTATTTCCTTTCTTGTCTCCTGAATCTGGCATTTATAGTTCCAAATACATATTTTCATATACTTAATAAAACTTAAGGAAATATTTTAAATTATTATAAATTTCCCCCAAACAAAATTTGGCATAAAGCCTTAATCATAGGTAATTCAGGGACTGCAAACAGATTATTCCTACAGACCTGGGTGGGTTGGGAATCTTCTTTATATTTAGTCTAGGAGATTTATGCAATAGCTTAGAAATATGGGAACTATAAAAAATCAGTTTAAAACATGTATTTTTCTCACATGGAGAAAGTAGGCTAACTACAGTGGCTCAAATGCTTTTATTTACCCTGTTCCTATTTGACCAAGAAAAGAATAAATCTTACAGATACTTGTAAATTGTAGGTCATATGTGATGCATTAAATATAAAATTATCTACATTGTTTGTAGATTTTTATTTTGAAAAACCTATTTAGTTTATAAATTTTAATTCTTAAAGCAGTTTTATATTTGCAGAATGAGGAGAAGATGCATTGAATTTCAGATACCTTCTATTACCCCCACTCAATATAGGTATTTTGTTTGTAACATTCATTAGTATGGTATATTTGTTAAAATTGTTATAATACTGTTTTAATCAACTTTTTCGCTGCTGTGAACAAAAGATCTGACAAAACAACTTTATAGCAGGAAAAGTTTATTTGGGACTCATGTTACTTAGGGCCCAAGGTGAGGCAGGACACCAAGGAAGAGGGTTGTGACAGAGGAAAGCAGCTCAGAGCATGGCAATCATGAACAGAGAGTGATTCTCCTCACCAGGGACAAAATATAAACCCCAAAGTTACACTCACAGTGACCCACCTCCTCCAGCCACTACCTGTCTCCCTACACTTAACCATCCCATTAATCCATAGTAACAAATTAATGAACTGATTAGATTAAGGATCTCAGAACCCAATCATTTCACCTCTGAACTTTCTTGCATTGCTTTGTACACGAGCCTTTTGAGGACACTTCATATCTAAACCATTACAAATACTAATTTTTACATCAAGTAAATTCCATAATATACATTAGGTTTGATTGTGGGTTGCACAATTAATTGGTTTAACAAAAGTATGATGTCATATATTACAATATCACATAATTTTATTGTCCTAAAAATTCTCTATGCGCTGCCTGCTTAACCATTGCCAGTCTCCCCAAACCACTGGCATCCAGATCTTGTTACCAGTCTGTGGAGTTTGCCTTCTCAGAGTGTAATATAGTTAGAATTTTATAATATATAGCCATTTCACACTGGTTTCATTCATGTGATTATATGCATTCAAGATTCTCCTTAAAAGTCTTTGTTTTGTTTTGCTTTGTTTTACTTTTTAGTATGAAGGATTGAATCAAGAAGTTCTCTACCAATGAGCAATATCCCCACCCCAGCTTATTCCTTATTTTGAGACAGGGTCTCACTAAGTTGCTCAGGCTGTCCTCAAAATTTTGATCCTCCTGCTTCAGCCTATTGAATGAGTAGCTAGAATTACAGACATTTGCCACCATGCTAGTCTTCCTTAACTTGATAGTTTATTTTATTTATTGCTGAATGAATGTACTGCCATTTGTTTATTCATTCTTCTATTGAAAGACATATTGGTTCCTTCCCAGTTTGGGCAATTAAAACTACAGCTGCTATAAACATTTGTGTGCAGGTTTTTGTGTGGACATAAGTTTTCATTCATTTGGGTAAATACCTAGAAATGTACTTGCTGGATCATATGGTAAAAGTATGTTTAGCTTTGCAAGAAACTGCCAAAACATTTTCCAAAGTTGCTGTACCATTTTGCATTGCACAGCAATGAATGGGAATCCCTGTTGCTGTGCATTCATGCCAGCATTTCTTGTCAACGTTTAAATTTTTACCATTCTGATAGTGATGTAGTGTCATCTCATTGTTTGATTTTTCAATTCCCTATTAATACGTGGTGTTAAGTTCTTTGTGTGTTTTGACTAATACTGCTTTAACAGTTGTCTTTTGTAAATATTTTCCTGCAATCTGTGGCTTTTCTCCTCATTTCCTTAAGCATGCCTATCACAAAACAGAAGTTTAAAATATACTTCAGTCCAGGTTACCAATTATTTCTTTCATGAATTGTGTGTTTGGTGATGTGTCTAGAAACTCATCACCAAGTCTAAGGTCACCCAGGTTTTCTACTGTGTTATTTTTTGATTTATGTACTTCTGTCTTATAGTTTTGTGTATGATTCATTCTATGTCAATTTTCACAAAAGAAGTAAAGTCTTTGTCTATATTCTTTACCTCTTCATTTATATGTTTGTTTTTTCCTCCTCATATGAATGTCCAGTTTTTCCAGCACCATTTGTTAAAAAGACTACCTTTTCTTCATGGAATGCCTTTACTTATTAGTCACAGACAAGTTAATAATTTTGAGGACTATTTCTGAGCTCTCTATTCTATTCAATTAATTTTTCTTTCCTTTCCTTTCCCTCCCCTTATCTTTTTCCTCCTTTTTATCTTCCTTCTCCTCCTTCTCCTCCTTCTTCTTTGCTTTTTTTGATGCCACAGTGTCTTGATTAACATTGTTATCTAGTAAGTCTTGCAGTCAAGAAGTGCCAGTCTCCAAGTTTTGTTTTTCACTACATTGTCAACTATTATGTCTTTTACTTCTCCCATCTCAGCTTAAGAATCAGTGTGTTGATATCTACAATCCAACTTGCTGGGACACTGATTGTTATGATGGCAAATCTATAAATGAAATTGTAAAGCACTGACATCTTGACAATCTATTCTTCCTATCGATGGACATGGAACTATTCCATCTTTTTAGCTATTTTTAATTTTTTTTCTTATCAGAATTTATAGTTTCCCTAACATATATTTGTATAATTTTTGCAGATTTAGACTTACATATTTCAATTTAGACCTACATGTTTCAAAAATACGTTTATTAATGTGTTTTAATTTCAATTTCTCCTTGTTTGTTGTCAGTATATAAGAAAGCATATTACTTTTTTATATTAACTTTATATACTGCAATTTTGATATAGTGGCTATTAACTCTAGAAGTTATCCTGTCAATTCTCTGAATATAATTTTTTTCACAGTATTCCTTTATTATTCCTTTATTGTCCTGGATGATTGTAATGAGACCTCCTTTTTCCATTCTTAGCCTAGGTTTATTGATTTCAGTGATCTTTTCACAGAACCAACTTTGGTTTTGTTGATTTCTATATCAGTATTTTGCTTCTATTTTTGTAAATCTATGCTTTAATTTTTTTTCTTTTCATGGCAGATGTTGGATTTAATTTACTCTTGTTTTTCTGATTTCCTTAGATGGAAGCTTAGATTATTGATTTTGAGCTTTATTTCTTTATATATATATATATTCTTTATATATATATATATTCTTTATATATATATATATATATTCTTTATATAATTTTTTTTCTTTATATAAATTTTTCATTTAGTAGGTTTTTGTTTCATCCATGAAAGAAAGAATATATACACACACACACACAATAAAATTTCCTCTAAGCACAGCTTTTTCTACATACAGCAAATTTCAAAAAGCTACATATTTATTCCAATTTCCTTTTAAATATTTTTAATATCTGTTGAAATTTCTCCTTTTGCACATGTATTATTTAGAAGTGCATTGTTTAATTTTCAAACATTTTAGAGAATCCAACTATCATTATATTACTAATTTCCACTTGATTTCATTACATTCTAAGAAAATTCTTTGTTTTATTTTTATTTATTTTACATTTCTTAAAGTGTTTCTTTATGGCCTATGCTGTTATCTATGTTGGTGAATATGACACATGAGCTTGAAAAGAATTTGTATTCTGCTGTATTTGAGCGAAATGTTTTGTAAATGTTAATTAGATCTCACTGATGATGGTGTTGGTGAGTTCAATTATATCTTTACTGATTTTTTTTTTACCTTCTGGATCTGTCCCTTTCTGATTGAGGAGTATTGATGTTACCCCACTGCAACCATGTATTCATATATTTCTCTATATATGTCTATCAAGTTTTGTCTCATATATTCTTATACATTTTTAGATGCTTATATATTAAAGCTTGTTGTGTCTTCTAAGAAAGAAAGACATGATACTTTAGTACTATCTTTTCCTCAGAATTTCACGTACTCTCAAGTGTTCCTTGTTTAAAATTGGTCTATCTAATCCAGCTTTTTAAAAAAATAATCTTAGCAGTATATGTCTTTCTTCATTCCTTTGCTATTAACTCTGTCTTTTATATTTGAAGTGAGCTTCTTATGGTCAACTATAATTAGTTCTTACATTTTTATCCACACTCTCTGTCTTTGCCTATTAATGGACATATTTTGATCATGGACATTTTATTGGTCATTTATATATTTGAACTAAATTCTACCATAATTGTTTTTATTTCTATTCATTGTTCTTGATTTTTATTTCATCTGTGCTCCAATATCTTTCTGAATTTTTGCTCTAGTTGTTCATTTTATATTTTAATTTTCTCTATATTAGCAGATCACTTTTTTCACTTATTTCAATTTTTGTCCTAGAAGTTGAAATATGTATTTATAATTAATTTTGGTACACTACAAATTACTCTATTTTTCTTCACATATTGTGCAAGTACTTTATAATAACAAAGTATTTCTAATTCCTTCATCTCATTCCTTATATATTTATTACCATTTATTCTACATATGCATAATCTATAACCATCAAATACATCAGATACAAAAATATTATTCTGAATAAAAGTAAAACGATTAGTGATAATAAAAATAAAAGTTTTATTTTCCTATTACTAATTCCTTCTCTAATGCTCTTCCCTTGTTTATGTAGATTTGAGTTCCAGCCTATATAATTTTCCTCCTATTTCAGATGTTCTATTTCCATTTCTTGCAAGACAGGCCTTTTGGCAATGCATTCTCTCAATTTCTACTTGACTGAGTTGGCCTTTATTGACCATTCAGTTTGGAAAGGTAATTTCTTTCCTAAGCAGAATGCAGTCTACTAATGAGCCTACCTAAGTCATTGTAAGTTCAGTTGTTGTTTTTTTTAAATGTGTACCTTTGCTTTTATTCTTATAATTTCCATTTCTTCATTGTCATCTGTTCCTATATGCTGTATACTTTATTTGTAAGAATAAGCATTAATATTTCATATTCCTAATCTGATCATTCTAACATTTCTGCCATATCTGACTAGTTTTGATGCTTTCTCTATCTTTTTAAATTATGTCATTGGTATATTGAAACAAGTTAGACATATATATTGACCAAAAGGAACTGCAGCAAATAGGTATACAGGAGAGTGTTGGCTAGGTATGGAAGAGGGGGAAATTACATAGTTTATGACTATATCCACAGTCTTTTAGTGAAACTGTGTTCCTGGACTATAAACTCCACTTCTCGGTTTCTCCCCTTAGTTGGGACAAGATGCTTAAAGAGGTCTGGAAACTGGATAAGTTCTTTCACCTCAGTTGATCAAACCTTGAAAATTCCCAAAAGGTTAAACTGGTAAAATAATTTCTTGAGAGATCAGCCTTGTTAAGGAAGCAGAATGTTCTGATATTAAATGGATAGATTCCCCCATTCCAACCAGAAACACAGAGATATTTTTCTTCAGTTTTTAATACGAGAATCTGCTAGGACTCCTAGAGGTAAATTCAAAAATGATTGTAGCTCTCATATAACTAGCACCAAGTGAAGATTTTAACTTTCAGACATTATCAACACTGAGCCTCCAGAAACTCATCAATTATAGTTCAGGTTTTCCTACCTACTCTGGCACTTATTTTTGTAGAAGTTTCTACTTGGGGAAATTATTTCTGCTTTGGATAAGTTGTAATTGTTTGTATCTGCCTAACTGTACCTAATTTTCAGGACAGAGGAGGGTGTCATCAATTTGCCCTGTGACCTCAATTCTCTGATAGATCTTTAACAAATTGTTGATTTTTTAGTGTATTCTGATTTTTCACTTGTTCTTTAGGAATGTTGCAAAGTCTTCCAAGCTCTTTACATAGAAGACCAGAAACTGAAAGTCAGTTCAATTTCTTTGGATTTTTGTTAGCATGGTATATATTTCACTATCCCTTTACTTTAAATACTTTTGTCTTTTTCTTTAATTGAGTTTCCTATAGACATCATATGCTTTGGTGTTACTTTTTTTTAATCCACTCTGATAGCTTGTCTTTTATTTGGTGTATTTATACTCTTCATGTATATAGTAGTTATTGATACATTTGGATCTACCATGCTTGTTAACTATTTTCTATCCATTGCCTTTTTTAAGAGAGGTTTCCAACTATGTTAAATTCTAAAAGCCAAATTTTTGCATAAATTTTGAATCATTGGTAATCATGGGGATGAACAGATTGCTTTTGCAGATGTAGGTGGGTGTGGAGAATTCTTTTTATTTTTAGCTCTATTTATGCAGTATCTCAGAAAGCTGGAGTATAGTAAAGTCTTTAAAAAATGTATCTTTCTTTGTATACAGAAAGCAAGCTAACCACAAGACCTCAAAATTTTTCATTTAGTAGGTTTTTGTTTCATCCATGAAAGAAATGACTCAGACATTTGTAAATACTTTTATAAATTACATGGCTTGTGATACAGTTGAACTCAAAATTGTACACACATACACACACACACACATATAATTAATGGTTTATTTAGAGTTTTTTTTCATCAAGTATGATGATGGCATTCACAGTTGTTCTAAAGTTTTGAATCCAAAATCCTATGGCTTAGTAAATAATGCCCAGAGTTAATCAATGGGATGGAGTCAAATTAAAATCTTCTTCACAGCAAAGGATACAATTGACAATGGGAAGAAAGAACCTAGAATGGGAGAAAATCTTTGCTAGCTACTCTTCTCATAGAGGATTAATATCTAGAATATATAAACAGCTAAAAAATTTTTACACCAAAAAATTAAACAACTCAATTAGTAAATGAGCAAATGAATTAAACAGATGCTTTTCAAAAGAATAAATAAAAATGGCCAGCAAACTTTGAGAAAGACACTGATTCAACTCTTAGAAACCTGTAGTTGATGCTGAAGAGACAGTGGAAAAAAAGGACTATTTTTACACTGTTGATAGGGTTGCTAATTAGTACAATTGTAAATTAGTACAACCACTATGAAAATCAATATAGAGGTTCCTCAAAATATTAGGAAGGTAATCACAATCGGAGCTGGCTATACCACTCCCTAGTATTTGTCCTGAAGCATTAAAGTCATAATACTGCAGTGATACATGCATACCCATATTTATAGCAGCAAAATTCACAATAGCCAAACTATGAAACCAGCTTAGACGTCCACCAATGGGTGAATGGATAAAGAAAATGTGATATACATACACAATGCAGTTTCATTCAGCTATGAAGAAAAATTAAATTATGTAATTTGAAGGAAAATATGTGACCCCTGAGATGATTATGGTAAGTGAAATAAGCAAAAGTCAGAAGGTCAGGGTGATATGATTTCTCTCATAAGTGGAAGCTAGTGAAGAAAAAAGGAAAGAAAGGGGAAACAAGGATCTCATGAAAATCAAAGTGAGATCAGTAGAGGGACTGGTGTAAGGAAGAAGGGGAAGTGATTGGGAGTGATATTGGTCAAAATATATTGTTAAATGGTGTGTATATATAGATACATTAAAAATAAATTCCATCATTAAGTACAACTATAATGCACCATTAAAAAATGTGGGGAAAATAAAGGTATGAATCCATTTCTTTCAGATTAATTTTAAGTATGGTCTAATGACTTTCTCATCTCTCTACTGAATATATGCATTAATAATGCAGTATATTTTACATAAATATTACATGATATATCAATATAACCATGAACTTCTATGAAGTGAATGCATTGTTATTCTTACTCAATTTATGCTTCTACTATTTCTCCTTATTGATAGATAAAATCTAGTTCAATCATCTTAGCTGTTACATCATTATCATTATAGGTAATAAAATTTGTGTATTATCTGTTTAATGGAAATTTTGGTTGTTTGTATGCTCTAAACACTTATACATGTCATTTTGACACATGAGTTGGACTATCTCTAAGCCATAAAGCTTAGTAAGTGCATTGACATCTATTATATAGTCATTTTTGGGTCACAGAATATGTATTTGCAATTATGTTACAAAGTGACTGTGACAATTTTCACAATTACAAATAGTGTATTGGAATTGGTTTCAAATAATCATTTCTCCAACTGGAAAAACATGAAGAAAAAACTGGTGGTGTGTGTGTGAGATGCACATCCATGTGCTTGTGGTACATAAGTTTCAGGGAAATCATTGTCTGGTCTAAATGGAAATATAGGCAAACAAGTTGGCAGACTCATAGAGTGACTATTATTTTATTCCATAAATAATGTAAATATAGTTGGTTTTTGAAATAAAATTGGGGAAGGAATCTGTAATTAAAATGTAATAAAAATTGCTTTTTTAGTTTTGAGGTACATTTATTAGTTTATTATTTATGCTTATTGTTCATTGCTTAGTTTTCTCTCACATGTCTCGCAAAGGTTTTCATACCATGGTAAATTCTGTATGCCTAAACATTGTTCTCATGCCTTAGCCCTTGGTATTCACCCTACCAACTGCCAACCCTATGAATGAATCCTCTTGTTTACCTTGTGGCTCATAAAAACATGACTATGGATATTGATTTCATTCTGAAAAAATTACTTTTTGCATTAACTATCTATTTCAGTATTTTGTTATAAATGTTACTTGGTAATCTTTATGACATTTTATAAATTCTATTTGTAAATTGTTACAGAAAATATTTTTGACCCATGCAAAAGCTTAAGAGTAGAAAGGTAGAATATATTAGGAGACTTAATTCCAAATTTAGAGAAGCATTTTTTCTGTTACTTACAGGTATCTAGTATCATAAAATATTATCTTAGCATGATACAGTATACTTATAATGACTTTATAATATAACATGTGAATAGAACCATGAATGTAATACATTTTTGGGGGCAGCTTACTGGGGATTGAATTCAGGGGAACTCCATCACTGAGCCAGATCTCTAGCATTATTTTGTGTTTTATTTAGAGACAGGGTCTCACTGAGTTGCTTAGTGCCTCGCTTTTGCTGAGGCTGGCTTTGAACTTGTGATCCTCCTGTCTTAGCATCCCAATACTCTGGGATTACAAACGTGTACTACTGCACCTGGCGTGTAATACACTTTTGAACACATTATACTTTTGCTAGAAAAAAAAAGAAAGTTGCTAGAATCGTGTGTGTATATCAGGATTGAACCCAGAGGTGTATAACCACTGAAATACATCCCTAGCCTTTTTAGTTTTTATTTTTTGATTTTGAGATTTTGAGACAGGGACTTGCTTCGAATATCGCTAAGTTGCTGAGGCTGGCTTTGAACTCATAGTCCTCTTACCTCAGCTTCCCAGGCTGCTGGGATTACAGCTTTTTGCAACCATGCCCAATAGGTAAATTTTTTGTAGTACCTAATATAGTATCTAAATTATTTAGCAAAATGTCTGTACAAGATTATATAAAAATAATTTTATATATAGCAGAAAGTATGTATATTAAACTATGCAATTATTTAAAAATACATGTATTCTCAGAAGTGTTAGGCTGTTTTGCATTTGTAAGCCAAAATCTTAGAATATATAAATCAAGCCAGTTGCAGTGGTACACGCCTGTAATCCCAGCAGCTCAGGAGGCTGAGGTAAAAGAATGGCAACCTCAAAGCCAACCTCAAAAATTTAGGGAGGGCCTAAGCAAATTAGCAAGACTTTTTCTTAAAATTAAAAAAAAAATGAAAAGAGATTAGGGCTCAGTGCTTAAGAACCCCTGGGTTCAATCCCAGGTACTATACACACACACACTTATATACATATACACACACACAGATATACACACGCACACACATATATATACTATGAATACTATGTATACATACATACACACATGTATCTCAAATGATGACTATAATTTTCTTATACTACATTAAATTTTATTATAAATTTAATTTAATCAAATATGTTAGCAAGGTGAAATTGAAATATGTCTTAATAAATAAGTTTTAGACATGCAGAATTATAAAACTATCACATTATGACAATTCATTTGTTCAGTAAAGAATATTTTCATCAATTTTACAAGGATTCATAAATGCACTAATTTTTATGACTATTACAAATTACCAAGGAGCTACATCTTTTATCAAACAAACTTTTCTCTTTGAATATTAAAAAAATTCATAAATACATATATTTACTTCATTCATATTATTTGTATTATTATATAATATATTACATATATCTATATTTAAATGTATTGCTATAATATGGTTATACAGTTTTTAGATGATGTCTTAAGAGTTTTTTAAAAGGAATTTGAACTGTTCAGATTCACATATTTCACCAAAATTTTCTCCTTGATCTTTTCTGGAACTAAATAGGATGATGAGAAATTCTAGGAAATCAAGATAAATGTAAAAGGTACTGTATGCTAGTTATTTTCAAGTGATTTACATATATTATTTAATAATCCTTAAGGTTTTTCTGTCATGAACATGCTATCTGTCTCATTTTGTAGAAAAGACAAAGGCACTAAGAAAATAAGTCCTATTCCCAAGTTCATCCATTCATACATCTTTTTTCCTTTTTCTTAAGAACTGCTCTGTGAATGCTGAGTAAGCAGGTGACTATAGCACTAGGCCTGTGGAGTTCTTGACAAAGTGAAGGGTGACAGGGGGTGTGATTTTGATTGAGGGAGCCAGAGGAGACATCTCTGATAAACGTGCATTAACTTGAGATCAAAAGAATCCTTTATTCCTGTTCTAAACTGAAGAAATCACTCTTGAGTGAGGACAGTCTGTGACACTTTATGAAATTAAAGGCCAGTGAGGCTAGCATGAGATAACAAGGAGAGGGATGCTATAGTCTGGAATTAGATGATGCAAAATTCCTGGAAAGGATTTTCTCACTGCATTCTAAGTTTATAGGAAAGCCACCAGCAGCATGTGAACAGTACCTGCTTATGCACTTCAACACATCATGTGAATTCTTGCTTGAGAATTGATTGAAGATGTGGTTAAAAGGAGAACCAAGGGAGACATGGCAGTGGTAAGAATCCCATGGAGAGAAGACTGATTCAAGATATAGTTTAAAAGTACAGTTGTCAGGTTTGCTGGTAAATTTCACATGGTAGGTACAAGGGAAGATTTCTGTTTATTCACTTAGAAGCTTATAGTGAGAACTGTATAAGTAGATGGAGGTACCATAATCTGAAGTAAAGAAGACAGTAGAAAGTGTATTCAATGAAAATATTTGAATTTATATTCTGTCAGAATTGTCATAGCAGAGCTGAGGAGGCAAATGCAGATTATTAAATTAAAAAGTGCACATACACACACCCACATATATATATAAAATCAGCAAATGAAATCACAGAGGAGGAAAAGGAGGATGTGGAATTTTGAGGCCACGCTGATAATTAAAGTTGCAGATCTGTGATTTAATCCTAGGCTTTTCTGACTTCCAAATATATATCATTAACTTGAACCATGGACCCAGGCAAGCACACAAATTTATGAAATCCAAAAAATTCTCTTGATCACCAAATCCATTCTAATGAGCTACCATGTTATAAGCAACATATAATCTGTTTATTATACACACTCTATTTCTAATTCTTGTCCAAACCCCACATATGGTTGTTATAATTATTCTCAGAAGAGAAAATTGAGCTCTAAAGAATTAAAAACAGAATGTAGTCCTTATTGCATTAACCTTTCTCTACGAATTACCCTCTAGCCCTTCCATGACTCACTAGGTTAGAAAGAATGAAATCTGTAGAAGAAAATAATAATCTAAGACTTGGTTTAGAAGAACAAAGTACATACACTGTCTTAAAAATTAATACAATATATTTCAGTGAGACATGATTCAAGCTTATTTAACAAATACAATGTTAAAATATATAAACCTGTGTAAGATTGTTTCATAATATCTGCAGGGTTTTCCTGAAGGAATCAGTTATTATGTCAAGACCCCTTGTCATCTATTATTAAGACCCGGCCACTGAGGCAGTCGTCTCTAAAATCATTAAAATGAAAGCTTTGCCAGCAATTCATATATCCACTGTCATTAGAATAGATTATACACCAGTCTCTTGAGTGCAAGGAAGTGAGCAGTGGCTCCTTTCATGTCAGGGCGTTTGAGGCACTCAGTGCTAAATGATTACAGTGTCACCAGGAAAGAGCTCAGTCACAGAATAGCACAGTTGGAACAGCTGCTTTCTTCTGAAGTACAATTACTTTGTTCTCAGAACCAGTGTAATCATTTGAACAAGTCCATTTCTTCTCTGACTGCAGATTGTAAATGTGTACCAATGTGTAACCTAACACAAATATGACAATCTAATATATTTGAAGTCAACTAACAGTAGTTTGGTGTGCCCTCATATATCATAAGGATATCATCTCTAAAATAAACTAAAATATTTGGAGTGTAAGCTTATGAAACAATATTGAGAAGAAAAACAACAGAAAAGAAAGACAAAAAAAATTTTGGAAAGTATTGCTAACTTTGTGAAAACTTTATTTTTAATGCTCTAGAAAATCTTCCAACCATTTTTCTAATTCATAATTTGCAGTTTAAAGGAAGCAAATTTTCCCCAGGACTTAGTGCTTAATTATTTAGTTTAGGTGTCTGTGGTATATTTTAAATAATGGCTAATGCTGTGTACTTTTAGGCACATTTTAGAACAATGGTTAAGGGGCAAGCTCTGAAGTCAGACTGCTGGACTTAGGTCCCAGCACTATCACCTCACTGCTCTGGGTCATGAGTGTAGTAACTTAACCTCAGGGTGCCAATGCTTCAGAAATTATAAAATGGGGACAGTATAAATGTGCCTACCTCACAATGTTGCCATGGAGATTAAATGAATTACCATTTCTCAAATATACATAATAGTGTCTGATACATATTGAATGCTACTTAAAGTGTTTGTATTTTCCCGACATTTTTCTATATTTGTTGCATTTCACATGACCTCCAAACTTTTGTATATCTGCTTATCTCATTTATTATTTATAATTTTATGGTCTGAATTCCTAACTGAATAATTGCTATGATCTCTACAATATTTCACCTTAACCTTTTTTGTAGAAACCAGCTCTTGCCATTTTTTTCTGAACACACATTACTATTTACTATGATGATTGAAAACAACATTGTCTGACAATAGAAAAACATTTTCCATAGAAAGAGAGCAAACATACTTTTGTTGAGATGGTAGCTCTAAAATCTCTTTTGCTTGGATTCTTGTCATGGTATTATTGGACACATATAGAAATAAAATCTTTATGAGGCCAGCAGTTTCTACATGTTTCTTAACTTTCCCTTGACTGATCAAGATAACCAACCAAGGAATTAAATATAAAAGAAACAAACAAAAATAAAATTAAATTAAAGAATTAAGAAAGCAAACATAATTCTATTGAATACTCACTATACTAAAGGTCAGTATTTATGTATTATGAAATGAGACTTCTGTTTTAGAGACTGTGACCCATCTTTTCATGGTGATTCTAATCTTTCTACTATGTCCTCAGCCTTTTCCCATAGGCTATTTCATTTTATGCTGCCAATGTTCTACATCCTCTCTCTTTATTAAAATAAACACTGTAATCAACCCTAGGGCTGTGAGAATTTTAAGACTAAATGCTACAACCTTCCTTCTTTCATGATGGCCTCCTGGTTGAGAGTGTGGATGGAATTTCAGAGTATGATCAGAAATCTCCCCGATGATATGTCACATTGTATGGAAACAAAAATTATTCAGATAAGTTTGATCAAATCACATAAGCCCTATCAAAGAAGAGAGTTTTTTGCTCTGGCTTCTGATAGAAGAAGTTAGAAGAACTTGAAATTGTGGGGGAAGTCCTGTGAGAGAGATTCTGTCAGGAACCTTGCAGGACTCCAGCACTGTTCCACTGTGAATGGATGCGAGGACAATGGGAAGAGACAAACAAATGCAGGGGAGGGCTCTACCTGAGAGCAGCAAAGAGTGAAATGGTAAATGGATGCTACGAACAACTTGAATGAAGTATAAGTGATTTTTACTTGGTCAATCCTCAAGGGAAAAATGGCACCTGGAAGTACTCTCCCCTCCCTTGACTTTAGCCTCCGAGACTCTGACCCAAGAACCCACTCATGCTGTGCTGGGGTTCTTACTTTAGGCATTATAAACTAATAAAGTTCAGTTGTTCTAAGCCACTGAGTATGTGGTGATTTGTTATGACAGTAATGCAAAACTAATACAAAACATGACAAAACCCAGCTTATTTCCTTTACCTCTCTGATTAATTTTTTTCTTTGCCATTGTCCAATCCTTCATTCCCTGTCTGAGATTTGCTTTTCTTTTCTACCTCTGCTTACAATAAGAAATGCTTGCCCTCATTGCTGAAAAATGAATGATGTTTTTTTCATTGCTTATTTTACCTGATTTCTGCAGTGCTTGAAGATTACCCAGGGAGAACATGTAGGAAGAAAACATGTAGGAACATGTAGGAAGAAAAACTCACTCACTCACTAAAGCAATCCAGAAATGCCAATTGCTGTGTTACATGGACAAATTGTTCCACCTATTTTAATCAAGTTTATTTATAAACAAATAAAGAAATATGAGTTTTCTATGTAAGATTATGTGGATTCAATGGAATAAAAAACTCAAAAATATCCTTTAAAGCATCGTAAATGTCATTTATTCAAGAGTGTCTTTTCTGACATGAACATCTAGGCCATGCTCCCTCCATGCACCTCTCTCCCTTTCACTTAACTTTTGAATATGCAGTTAATTGTGAGAATGTGAGTCTTTTGATGGATTGTAATTTACATAAAGGCAACAATTTATCTCACTGTAGTACCCTAGTACACAGTGCAGTGCCTAGACAATATTAAGTAGTGCTCAGATAGCTGTTAAATGGGTGAATGTTGTGCCTGTGTCTAGAACAAATGCAGTGTTCAAACATGCTAATTTTCTTCTGTACTTGACAGTATCTCATATCTCAGTTTCAGAGGGCCCCATTTTGATTTCTTCTTCTGTTCCTTCTAATTCCACTTGGTTACCCTTCATGTTATTTTCCTATTACCACAAATTACCACATACCCAGTGGCTTGAAAACATCCTCTCACCATCTTATAGCTCTATAGGTCAGAATCGTGGTTCTACAACATGGTTCAACAGAGTATTTTGTATTTATCATCTCACAAGACCAATATCACTTATCAGCAAGTCTGTGCTCTCTTTTGGAAGCTCTTGAGAATTATCTGCTTCCAAGTTCAATCAAGTTGTTGGCAGATTCAGTTGTGTGTGACTGTGGGACTGAGGTTCTTGTTTCCTGCTGGCTGTTGGCCAGGCTGCCGGCCAGGCTGCCTGCCTTGTTTCTTGGACATCTCTTTTGTTTTGTGTTCATGGACCCCACATCTCAAAACCAGTATGGTTTTATCCAATCTTTTCACACTTGGAAACTGTCCAAATTTCTATTCTGTCTTATCCCTCTTACACCAGATGGAAACAGTTCCTGTTAAAAGGGTTCCTATGAATAAATTGGGGTGATTAGATTGATCCAGGATAATCTCCACCACAGTCTCCACCACTGCATACCAAGTCACTCTTTCTGTCTTCTAACATCACTGCTAATCTGCCATGCCAATGCTACATTTCTACATTTTATTTTATTTTATTCTTCTGGTATCGCATTGCTTCTGGGAAAACATGTCTATATGAACCAAACTAAGTGATAATAAGATGATAAGTAATAATGAAAATATGCTAGCCTTTGTCTTTTGAAATCACCATCTTCACTGTGTGCTCATACTTTCAGAATGGAAGGAATGAATGTAGAATTGCATAAGGATTTTATGTGTTGGGTGTAGAATTGGGAACATCAGTTTTGCCTACCTTTCATCAGGCAAGAGTGAGGCCATGGTCTGCAGCAAACTGCAAAGTGGGCTAGGCAATAGAACTTCCTCAGTGTTCTAGAGAAAAATTAAAAGGATTTGTTGATCACAAATTATTCTTTCCACGTGTCTTTCCTTCCTAGTTGGAGAGTTTTCTGAGACATTCCCCACTCTTAGTCAACTTTTTTTAACATTGTAATGAAATACCTGACACAAACTACTTATGAAGAAGAAGAGAAGTATTTAATTCCCAGTCTTGGAGTTTCAAAGTCCAAATGGCATAGCATGGGGTCTGTGGTGGGAAGCACTGCCTGGCTACATTAGCTTACAGCGCTGAGAGTAATGCCAGGAATGCAAATGGGAGTAAGCATGTAGTCACATCTATAACTGGGAGTGGAGAGAATGGGAGGGGCCATGCTTCCTCTTTTTATAACCACCCTCTCCTGAGAACAACCATTACTCAAGACTCACTGAGTTATCACAAAAGAATGAACTTAAACCCCAACGATCTAAGGATCTCCCACAAGGCTCCACCTCTTAAACTACTATCTTCACCTTCCAACACTACCATCCTCCTGACTTTAAATATATGAACTTTTGAGTGGGCACAATTAAACTATAATCAATCTACAGCACCCACTATACTCTGATATGTATTCAGAGATTTTCCTTCAATATATTATTCTATTACCAGTGATTCTGTGCATTATCCACTGTTTCCTCTTCCCTGAATGTTCTATTCTCATTTATCTGCATGGTAAGGTATCATTCATTGATCTTTGTTGGCCCTTTTATATTACTGGTGGAAGCTCTGGAGGTTCTTCTAGATTGCCTAAGCCAAAGGTGGTCATTTTCTTTCTCACGTTTTTGTAAAAATTATTTACATAATGTATCTCAAAAGAACCATGGTTATACTGTGTATCTTCAGAAAGTAGAGGTTTCCTCAGAGCAGTGACCATATTTATAGACATCCAGCCTTAAAAAATTTCCATGCATGTTATAAACCACACTGTATTTGATTGTTTGAATGAAGGGAAAATATATAAGCAAATGACTTAATAAATATTAGGTAAATGTATTGAATTTATATTTCTTAATTATGATAGTTTATTCTAATTTTGACCTTAAAAAATGTTTTCTGAAGGAATAAAATTAAGCCACTAAACAGTAAAATAATTCCTTAAGGTCATGATTAAAGAATAGCTGGGGTGTCTTTGAACTCATATATTCTGGCTAATTGAGTTTGTAATTTTCACTGCTTAATACTCTTAAATAAAATAAAAAATGTTATTAAATAAATAAATAAAAATTTTATTAAATAAAATAACTATTTTATGGATATATATTATTTATCAGAAATTATGATATTGCTTTAGGAATAGTAGCTCTTTTTAAGCTTCACAAGTTCACTGTGTAAAAGTTATTGCTGGTATTTTGTTTCCCTGAATCTCATCCAATTAGAAAATTGAGGATTTACGGTACTGTTGCTGCTCAGGCATAAAAAGCATTTAGTAGTTATCACTCCCTTCCTCACAGCAAGAAAAAGTGAAAAATATTCAAATCAACAATTTTTATTAAATCTAATAGAATATTGTGGTCATGCAGCAAACTGCCACCCCCAAAATTAGAGTCACAGTTGAAACTGACAAAGTAGAGACACAGTTGGAACCGCTGCCCTTCAAAACTGGAGACAGTACTGTAATGGACAGGTTGCTCAGTGTGCCGTCTCTTGGGAGAAAGGCCTTATAGAGATCAAGTCTGGAGGGACATACTTAACCTTTCAGGAAGTTAACCTCCAGTAGACACACCAAGTTATCAGAATAATCATCAGAGGAAAAGTTCTACTTGCTTCTTGCAGTGAAAAGAGAAAGGCAATGCTTTCAAAATATGACTAGAACATTCTGTTCTATTTCACAAAGTTCTCCTCCTCAAGAAAAACTAATTTATTAGACCCTAATCAAGATTAAAACATGCAACACTAGACCCCTCATGCTTTCTTGAGTAATCTAGAGGGCAAAAAGAAAAGTGCACGTGAACTTGTGAAATTCTCAACCCAAGGACATAAACTTTCTAAAATACAGACCTAATCAGAAAATTATATAATATTTCTTCTCATGCATCTTACAACCACATCAATAGCTCTTCAGTATGTAATAGTGAAATATAGCTGAAAAAAATTGCAAGAGGCAAACTCTATTTCGGAAGGGATTTCCAGGGAAATTCAAGTACAACAAAGTAGACACTACCTCAGTTTCTTTTGCCCAGTACATCATGTATGATTCTCAACAAAAACCCAGAAGGAATGGTAGAAAGTCAATAGCACAGCATGAAGAGACAAAAGTGATGTAATCAGAATTGGATATGTCAGGGATTTGGAAATAAATACAAAATACAAAAAAATTAAAATACAAAAAAAGCACAATCTGTACCTTCCCTTTTATCTATAAACTGTAGAAAATTAAACAGGAAATTTAGAAATTAGAGATAAAACACTGATTTATGTATGGAGGAACAATTATAAGAATTACATTGGACATTAATTGTACTTGAAAAGTGAGCAAAAAGGAGGAGAATCTTTTCGATGACTGATACTGAAAGAGTTGATCATCCAAATGAAGAAAATTAATGTACTGACATTCCTTACAACTTTTTCAAAAATTATTTCAAAATAAATCACAGTTACAAATTGAAATCACAGAATTATTGAATTCTTAGGGTAACAAGAACATGTAGGTTACCTTGGCCATAAACATAATCCATGAGAGAAAAATATTGATCACTTGGACTTGATTAAACACTTTGGCTTGTTGAAAGACACTGCTAAGAGAGATAAAATTAGCCATGGATTGGGGAAAAAATATTTGAAAAAGACATATCTGATGAGTTATGGATTTCTCTAAACTATACAATGAATTCTTAAAATATATCAACAAGAAAATGAACATATTAATTTTTTAAAATGAGCAAAATATCTGAACACCTCACCAAAGATGATGTATAGATGGAAAATAAGCATACAAAATTTGCTTAATACATATACAACTATATACCTATCAGAATGTCATGAAGTGAAAATATGAAAACACTAAATGCTTATAAGTATATGTAGCATCAACATCTCTTTTACATTGTTAATGGAAATGAAAAAGTGGTACAACCAGTTTGGAAGAACTTTGAGCCATTTCTGACAAAATAGACACGCTTGTACCATATGATTCAGCAACCACACTTCTTGATAAAACAAACAAGTTGAAAATTTATGTCCACACCAATACTTAAATATAAATGATTATAGCAACTTTATTTCTATTGCCTCAAATTGTCAGCTACCAAGACATTCTTTAAAAGATGCATGCATAAATAAACTCAGATACATCCATATAATAGAATTATTTCAACAACTTATAAAATAAATTTTCTAGCAATAAAAAAGCACGTAGTATTTTTAAATGTATATTTCTATGTTAAAAAAATCAATGTGGAAAGGTAAAAGTATAGAGATAGTTTTATGTACTGTGGTTACTAGGGTGTTTAGGGAGGGAGAAATGAAATGGTGGAGCTCAGGGGATTTTTAGAATAGTCAGTCATATTCTAATGATGGATACCTGGCATAATGCAGTTGTTAAAACTTATAGATACTACGCAAAGAGCAAAGCTTCATGTAAACTCAGGACTTTTGTTAATAATTGTGTATAAAAATCACTTCATGAATCATGACAATTATATTACACTATACAGGACATTAAATATAGGAAAAACTATGTGTGCTGGAGGGGGTGATTGTCAGGGTGTACCTTGGATTATTCTGTACTGTACACTTAATTTTTCTGTAAACCTAAAATGTCTATACAAAATGAACTCATTTTTTAAAAGAGGAGATGCATACATTTATAAGAATATTCAACCAGATTTTTCTGACTCAAATTATTTATTTTTATTTTACCTTAAAAAGTCAAAAGACTTTGATTATAGAATTACACTAAAACATGTTTTAAGAATTGGGATTGCTTTATTGTTACTACCTAGCACACAAGGAAAATGCTAAAAACATTTATAAAGAGTGGTACTTAAAAATGCTATTTTTGTTGTTGTTATTATTATTATTTGCTTACTGGGGATTAAACTTAGGGGCACTTAACCACTGAGCAACATCCCCAGCCCTTTTTGTATTTTATTTAGAGACAGTTTCAATGAATTGCTTATGGCCTCACTAAGTTGCTGAATCTGTCTTCGAACTCATGATCCTCCTGCCTCAGCCTCCTGAGCTGCTGGGATTACTGGCGTGCGCCACTGTGCCTGGCTAATAATTCTTTTTTTTTTTTTTTCAATATTTATTTTTTAGTTGTAGGTGGACAGAATATCTTTATTTTATTTTTATGTGGTATTGAGGATCGAACCCAGTGCTTCACGCGTGCTAGGCGAGCACACTACCACTGCGTCATAACCCCAGCCCTTGGCTAATACTTTTATACGAAATATCCGAGTGTTTTTGAGCAGCACTTACCTTTGTGTTTGTTTTATTGCTTTTGAGTTCGGTGTTATGTGAGTAAGGTGTTCTGCTCTCAGTGGGTCCTCACCTTTGATTTTTAGATTCTGTGATTTTATAATTAAAAGTATTATTTATGTGCATCATATTAAAACAATTTTGTTATAAATTGTAGCATGTGATTAATAACCAAATCACCCTCTCTTTTCTGTATTAAATTTTTAAAAAAGATTTTTCCAAGAATTTCACTAGTGTTTGAGTTGGTATAACTCAATAGTCTCTTGGCTAAAAGAATATTAAAATTACATACTATGTAAGTCCAAGACTTTATTTTTGTTTCTGCATTACTTCTAAAATGTTAAAATAACAACAATGAAAAACCTTCCCCATTCAAAATAGGTGATCAAATTGTTGAATGATTTGATTATCCAGATTACAGAGTTCAACATAAGGCAGAAATTACAGTTCATAAAAGAATATTTTATTTTTCAACTTTTAAATCTAATATCAACTTTAAAATAGGCAGTTATGTAAGAAAGTAAAATTAAGATTGTTTGAGTTTTGTTACTTCAGCTGCTTTTGTTGGTTGTTTGTATTTTTCTGGCTACATAACAGTCTGGCTAATTACACAGCGCAGCATTAGAGATTTAGATTTAGTGCTAAAACTCTGTGGAAAGATTACTCTCTGTATTTTTTTTTTAACTGTAGAAATATTTAACTAAGTGCTCCACTTGAAACATTGTGATGTGATCAATACTATTTATAAGGTAGTTAATGTGTAAGAGTTCAAACAAGGAACAAACAAGTGTTGGAGGAATAATCTTTAATATTTTTCTCTATCGCATAAATGGAACTTTTTTATGCCGTTCGTATAACCAAATTTCACACTCAATGAATATTTGCCATAGTCATTTCTGTGAGTGCTATTGAATCAACCCAACATATAATTTATTCAACAAATGTTTCTGTAAACTTATCCAATAAATACTTAGAACAGTATGGTACTCTTTGCTTGGACTAGTAACTTGGAATACTTTGGGATAACAGATTCAGGAAGGGAAACTAGGTGAGGATTGATGTGAGAAAAAAGACATGCAGCTAATAAAAAATCTTGACTAGAGGAAAGAAGAAATTACCCACCTGGAGAGAAAACATTGCAGCAAAGCAACTTAATCATTGCATTCTGTGTCCCAGAAGAGAGAGAATTTCAGCTCTATAGGACAACTAGCACTAGTAGGTTTAAGAGGAATGATGAATAGTGCCAGTTTGGAGATGAGAATAGTTATTTTTCCCTCGTTAAGGTTGTTGATATGGAGAGTCTGAATAAGCTTTGATACATGACAAGATAACTATCCTTGGAGAATAACAGCTAAATGCAGATGAAATTATCTTTTTGTTTATTTCCATCTGTATTAGAAAATAGTCAAATAGTCAACCATTTTCAAAAACTAATTTTGTCATGTTTTGCTATTTGCATAGCCTTAGAATGAATTTACCCTTCTAAATATTGTGCTTTTCAACCTCACTTTATCCAAGCAACTCTTATAGTCTGGATAGCTATAAAAAATGGCATAATCACTATTTGTGTAGTAGTGATTTTGTCATTACTTGCAGAATGACAATAAATACATAACTTGTTTTTGCTCCAAAGAATAAATAGGCAGCTATAGAGGGTAATTTTTTTTTTCATTTTTCCTCTGAATGAAGTGGTTTAAAAGCTTTTGAAATAACACCATATACCCTTTTAACATTACAGACTGCCACCTCCTGGAGGATCTAATAAACATCTAAGAAGAAAACATGCACTTTTCAACTCATTGAATATATACAGATATATGCAAATTCAACAGAAAAAATTGATGTGCTTTCTATTCGAACAACAAATTGCCTGTTTATTTCTGTGCTACGTTTTACATACAAGGAATTTTCATAGTTAACCTGAGGCTAATTATATCCTATGCATTTTAGAAATATTTCTCTACACATAAATAGAAAAGAAATGCCTAGTAAAAACAAATATATATTTAGAGTGATATGTTTTGGCACCAAGTATTTAAATTAAATCTATTGATTTAAGTTACAGGGGCACAGCCACAATATATTTGAGATTGTTTGTCCCCTACACTGGTGAAACAAAATTGAAGCCATTCTGGTTAGGACAGAAACCTAAGAAGCATGTGGTTATTAATACAGAGGAACTATTCCACATAAAATATAAAAATAACTTTGAAAGAAGAAAATCAACCATGGTAGCATTTACATAAATTTAAATTTAATTATCCTGGTTTGCCTATCTGCATACCAACCTTGTCCACAAATCCAAATGTGTGCTCTGTGAATCTGCACATTTAGGAGCCCTAGTATTTTGGAGTTGGAAAAGAAAAGAGTTATCATCTGGTCTAATTCTTCATTTTCATAGCTGAAGCAAGTGAGTTCCAGAGAAGTGGAGCAATCTGCCTGGAGCTCTCTGATAAATGCACCAATATAATAACTCAGGATTATTAAATCCAAAACTGCTCTTAAGGAAAACTACCTAGGATTTTATTTTCAGTAAACAAAGCTTAATCAAAACCAGGAAACAAATATATAATACAGGAAAATTTTGTCACTGAATTACTTGCTGCCTTGTTGTTTAATCAACACTAATTTCTAATGGGTTTATGTCAATCAGTAGCAATTGCTTTGTCAAACTTAAAAAGCCTTAACTTTTCAGTGAGTGAATATCTTTCAAATTTATAATAGAAAGTGGTAAAGATAGAGAACATGATCATCAGCACTAAATAAACAAATTGTATGGCATTAAAAATAAAGTAGTTTATGAGCTAAATACTAAATGGAAGATATTTATATTTTCACCACTAGTGATTTCTATGCCAAAGCCCTCACATGAGGTTGTGAAACTGTCTTTGAGACTGAACTAGTAAAGTGAGACAAAAAACTTAGCATAAAAAAAATCAATAAAAATGGTCAAAAGAAATAAACAGAAACCTCTCAATAGAAGAAATACAAAAAGCCAATAAATACATTTTAAAATGTTCAATATTTCTACCAATCAGGGAAATGCAAATCAAAACTACACTAAGATTTAATCTCATTCCCACTAGAGATGGGAAGAAAGGAACATTTGTACATGGTTGAATTGCAGGCTAGTACAACTACTCTGGAAAGCAGTTTGGAGATTCTTCAGAAAACTAGGGATGGAACCACCGTATGACCCTACTATATTGGGTATTTTGCCAGAAGATGTAAAATTGGCATATTACAGCAACACAGCCACATCAAAGTTTATAACAGCACAATTCAAAATAGCTAAGTTATGAAATCAAACCAGATGCCTATCAACAAATGAATAGATTAAAAAATTGTGGTGTATATGTATACAATGGAGTTCTACTCATCCAATAAATAAAATGAAATTATGGCATTTGCTGGTAAATGGATGGAAATGGAGAACATCACACTGAGTGAAATAAGCCAAACTCAGAAACTCAAAAGTCAAATATTTTCTTTAATGTGCGGAAGCTAGAGTAAAATAGAGGAAAGGGGGAAGGGAGGGTAAGATCATTATAAAGATCCAATCAAACATAAACCAATAGGCAAGTGAAAGGAAGTCAAGTAAAGTAGAGGAAGGAGAAGGGATGGGGAGAGGAGAGGACAAGAACAAAAAGGGAGAGGGAAAAGCAGAGATCATGAACTGAAATGGATTTCCATAAATGTCTGTCTGGAAAAACTCAACTATTATGTATAATCATAAAGCTCTAATTTTAAAATATCTATTAGAATAAATATTAGGATATTAGGGAGCAGTTAACTCTTCATTTATTTTAATTATAAAACAAACTTTAAAGGGTCACAGAGTACAAGCAAAACAGTTAAGCAAGTTATGTTTAATATTATGATCACTAATAATACATTAAATTCTTAACATGAAGAAATATAAATAGCAAACTAATAGCAAACTTGATAAGATTTTCTAAATTTATTTCTTGCATTGAATTTTATGTGTAGTTGCAGAAAATTAATCATTGGTTAAATACCTGTGATTCTAATGTGATTGATTATCAAGGATAATGTAACAATGAGGTTATTAGAAAATCAAAGCAATGATCTATTGATTTCTTTAAATTAATAGTGACAACTCAGTATAAGTGAGGCTCACATTTTTTTCAGGTTATGTTTCAGGCTTAATAGAATTGAAATGCTGGGTCTTAAGACTATCACAGGATTGATTAATGTGCATACTTCCCAGAGTAGCAAAATCAGGAATAAGATATCAATCAAAACAAGATAGATAAGGGTGGCTGGTGTTGGTAACCTGGGGAGATGGTAACTCATTCTTGCTTCTTGTTTTTCCTTTTTCTGACAGATTGTCAAAGCCTCTAATGACAATCCTCCCAAAACTGTGAAGATAGATGTGGCAAACATTTTCACTTTCTCTCTCATAGGCTTATATTTAGGAATACTGTTCATTATTAGTGTATTATTATATTGTGTTACACTCAGTTTATTTTGTTTTTTTTCCCTATGGTACTTACATATATTATCTCTGAAACAAAACAGATCAAACTGTTTCATTTACCATGATTCTATAAAAAATTATACAAAAACTAGTGGCTTAAAACAACCACAAATATATTTTGCTCAGAGATCATCGATTTGAGCAGTACTCATTGAGAATGGTTTATTTCTAGTCCATTTAGTAGCTGGGTACTTCTGAAGTTTCCCTCACTCAAGAGTCAGTCTGAGAACCACCTCAGGCTATTGGCTGGAATATCAACAAGCAGCTTCCCTAAGTGGATTGAGCATGCTCAAATGGTGACTGGATTCCAAGAACAAGGGATCTAAGAGAAGAGGTGAGGATTGGAGGACAACCTCCTTGAAAGGCACTCAGCATCACTTTTGCCTCATTCTACCTTATTTCACCACATAGTCTTCACCACTGAATAATTATTGCACCATGTTTTTTCAGTCCAAAAAATTGGTTTGTGACATTTCATGGTGTAATTATTATATGGTGTAACTTTGTTCTTCATGCCACTTAAAAGGTAAAAAGAGCAATAATGTACCCACCAGGGGCATGTAGATGCACATTTGTTTTCTCTGGCACCACTATTAGGATTCTCAGAACGTGCACATTGTCAATACATTTCTGAAGCTGCCCTGGTGGTCTATTCAGAGGTCTGCAGTACCAACAGTAAATACATCTTTTATGGGTGGAGCTGAGGACTGTACTTCAGATGAGGAAACCAAATTTCCTCCTCCAAATTTTTCTCTCATTATTGCTCCTGGTCATGATTTAATGACCTAGCTGAAGTTCAGATAAGATTGAACTTAAGATTGTGGATAAGATTTCTCAAATTTGACTTCTTGAGTATAGCCACTGTGATTCTCAAAGATGTTAAGGGGCTGAATCATGCACCACTAAAAGACATACAGAGAAGCCCTAACCCACACATCCTTAGTATGTGACTATATTTAGAGACAGGTCTTGGAAAGAGATTATTAAGTTTAAAGAGACCATTAGAATAGGCCATGGCTCATCCTGACCAATATCCTCTTGAAAAAGAGATTTGGATACACAGAGCAATATAAAGGGCACACATGCACATACACACACACACACACACACACAGGAAAGGCCATGTGAAGTCACAGGGAAAAAACAGCCATCTCCAAGGCCAACAGAAGGACCTCAATAGAAACCAGACCTACTGATACCTTGATCTCAGACTTTCATCCTCCAAAATTCTAGGATGATAAATTTCTGTTGCTTAAGCCACCCAGTCTGTGGTGATTTATTATAACAGCCCTACCAAACTGATGCATACTCATGTTAAAGAGAAGTTGGCTTATTCTCCTCCACACTCATTATATGTTGGTGGGACAGGAATGCAATAATCACACTAAACTCTCCTGTTCCAGTGAAGAAGGAATTGTACAGCAGTAACTGATCCATAAAACTTTTGATATCCAGAAAGGTACATGTCTGTTCTCAACCTATCATTTTTTTATTTGCTTTTACCTGTTTTTTCTTTTTTCCTTTGGTACCAAGGATTGAAATCGGTGGCACTTAGACATCAAGCCATATCCCCAGCCCTTTTTGTGTTTTACTCTGCAATATAGTCTCACTTAGGACCTCACTAAATTGCAGAGGCTGGCTTTGAACTTTCGAGCCTCTTCTCTCAGTCTCCTGAGCCACTGAAATACAGGCATGATCCACCATGCCCTGCTTACCTAGTAAATTTTAATGCAGTTAATTCCATAGCCTACTGTGACAAATTTCAATAAATAGTCTTTTAATCAAATTTCAATAAATAGTCTTTTAATCTTTAGTTTCTTCTTCCCTTTTCTATCTCTGTTTATATATTGTTAAATTAATTTGTTCATAAAACCAGACCTCTTTTGCTGTTTTTATTTTTAATTGCAGTTCTATGCTATTCCTTTACATGTTTGTACCTTTATGCATCTTGTAGTGTGGTGTTTAGCTCTAGAGCTCAGTGAGATTCAGGTCTAGTGGGCTCTTGGTTTTATGTCAAAATGTTTTTGATATATAAAACATTTTTTGTCAAAATGTATGGTCACAAAAAAAGTCTTTCAGGAGGAACTTGGGTTCTCTTATCCCCTTTTGTGATTTTTACCCAGGTCCATCGCTCATTTTGGATGATGTTGCTATTTTAACTTTCTGGCATATATTCTGCTATTTTGTCAGTTGTTTTCTGATATTAGCTACAATCAGGATTCTGACCTTCCCAAGATATGTACATTCAATGCAAAATTGTTCAAGTCCCAGGAAACTGGGACAAGGTAGTTATTTAGGGACAAACTTCCATGTGCAGAATGTTGCTTCTCTTATCATTTTGCTAGACAGATATAGCTTGTACTGACATGAAAAATACAAACTGTTTTTATACAAAAGAGGAATGCTACACTTCTAAGTTTCTCAAGAATTAAATTTTAAAGCCTTATATTTATATCAGTTGATTAATATGTGTTCTTTTCTTTTTTAATCATAGTCCTGCCCAATCTAGGAGTTCACTTTTCATGGATTTATTTACCCATAGTCAATTGCATTCTGAATATATTAAATAGAAGGCTCCAGACATAAGTAATTCACAAATTTTAAATTGTGTTGTATTCTGAGTATCTTGATGAAGTCTCACACCATCCTGCTCTGTCCCTGCATGAGTTGTCTTTCTTTCTCCAGAGTATCCATGTTGTATATGTTGTTTTCCTGTTAGTTGTAAGGTCAGATTGGCAGTAAAGACCATGACCACTATCCAAAAAGGTAAAAGCACGGCTTTATTGGGATCCACTCTCAGACGAGGTTCCTGGGTCCACCAGTGTGGGCTGGAGAAGTTGCACCCAAAACTGGGAGAGGCCATTTTTATGGGTAGGTTGAGGGGACAGCGATTCTCATGAAGAGGCGTCTCTTTTTGGTTGGGTGAGGCCTGGTGACAGGTATGGGCCAATTTCAGAGGTCAGCGTGTTCACTGATGATTGGTTGACATCAGAATGGTGAGCAGTCGACCTTTTGGCGCATGCGGGTAACTTCAGATGCCCAGCCCCACTTTGTCTAGCTGCCATCTCTCCACCCAACATTAGTCACTAGCCATCTCAGTTGTAATCAGTTATCAGATCACATGCAGTATCATAAAGTTTGTATTTTTGTAACCCTTATTTTTCTTAATAGTGATCCCAAAGCACAAGAAAATGCCAAAGAAAATCTGTAAGTGCTTCCTTTAAGTGAAAGGTAAAAATAAAATATTTTGAGACAGTCAACCATACAGACCACATTCACATAACTTTCATTAGAATATATTGTATCAATGATTACATTTTATTTTATTGTTGTTATTCTCTTACTATATCTAATTTAATTTATGAATTCAACTTTTTCATAGGTATATATGTATATAATAGATATATATACCTATATATGTCCATATATATATATATATAAGATTCAAAATCTGTGAATGCTCATGTTCCTTATATAAAATGGAACAGCATTTGCATTTAAATTTGCACATATAATTGTATGTTTTAAATAATCTCTAGATTACTTAAAATGTCCAATATAATATATGGTTTGCGACTATCCATGATTTTAGGCATCCACTAAGGGTCTTGGAATATATCTTCCACCTAAGCATTTCAGAAAAAAAGTCAGTTAGTGTACAGCTGAATAATAAATGTATAGTAAAGTCTGAAGAGCTGCAGGATTTTCTGTTTCCCCATGATGGGTAAACCAAGTGTTCACCTCTGAAACATTGCTTCAAATGAAACACCCAATACAAAGTCTTATATAATTGGGTTGTTGTAATTGTAATCAGTGAACTTTGTTACCATCAAAAAGTCAATAAACTTCTCAAAATATTTGGCTAATCTTTGGTACATCATAGTAGCCAAATTATGATATTTACACTTCCCTAAAACCTGCTTTTCTCATGGTATTTATATATAATTATCCCTTGATGTCAAAGAGGGATTTTTTCCAGCAACCTGCTGGCCCCACAAATGCCAAAATCTGTGGATAGTCAAATTCCTTATATAAATGGAATAATATTTGCATTTAATTTTTGTATATATGATTGGATACTTTAAATCATCTCTAGATTTGACAATGCTTGATACAATATAAATGAGATGTCAATTGTTTTATTACATACTGTATTTTTTTAGAGAATAATGACAAGGAAAAAGTGTACACATGTTCAAAACAGTTGAAGTTATTTCATTTTGTATTTTTTAAATATTTTGATCTGTAGGTGGTGAACTCAGACATATAGAACCTGTGGATTCAGAGGGCTGACTATACTCTTGAGTGTCTAAGGGTTCTTTTTCAATTTACGTTGAAACCATTTTAAGATTTGGTTTCTTCCTAAGATATTACTTATCCTGTGGAAAACTTACACTCTCTAGTGAATTTTATTTTTCTCTTTCTGTTTTTGGTACCAAGTTAAAGAAGACATTGGGTATTTTCCTAAGCCTTTCTATGGATTTTGTTCTTGTCTGATGTATTTTCAACAAGAAAGACACAGAGAGATATGACAAATTTTCCCATTGTTATATTTTCCCTGATCTCACTGTTGAAAGCAGTTGACTTTCTCTCCTATTGCTTTATAAGTAAGATTGAATCAACTACTCAAAGAATTTTTATCTGCCTCAGAGTTTAAAGATCTTATTTCTAACCACATCATCTTAGACATTGCAAAACTGAGACCTTGAAAGGTAAACTGATCCAAATGAACTGTTAAGAGTAAATACAATTAGATAATTGAATGAAGACTGGAAAGTAATTTTGAAAACTTAGTTGGACTAATGTGTTCCTGTTCCCTTCCCTAGGAAGGGAACTTTTACTGCTTTTCTTGTGCTCTAAGGACCCCCACAGAGAAGGGAGGCACCTGGACTGGATCACAGATATTCAAAACACTCGAATTCTCCCAATTGCTTGTATTCTTTCTACTCAGGTAAACAGCCTCTATACAAATTAAGTCAACTATTAAGCCTCTATACAATTAAGACAACAGATTTTCAGGAGCTGAAATTCTCCTGTCTAGCCTCACAATATTTAGACTTCTCAGAATACCTTTGGTAAAGGGCCCTTTTAGCATTATCCTCCTCACTGAATATAGTAACACTACAAATCCACAGAAAAACTTTAGTTTTTTTTTTTTTTTTAAGTATTTCAGGAAAGCAGAATTCACTCATATCATGAAAACTGAGAGTTTACCTATCAAAGTACCTATCAAAGTAATTCAAAATTCAAATCAATACTCCATTTTTATAAGCTATGACAAGCTCGTTTGGGCTTTGTGTGGTATGAGTCACAAGTCACATGAAGAATAAAAATTTATTTTAAATGCATATCCATTCGTGTGAGAGAGAGAGAGAGAGAGCATGTGCCTCCACAAACATCTTATGTTCTTTTATGCTATTGCCTAATAATGTATTCTGGTCACAAACCATTACTCCTTAATCATACAAGGCCAAGTTTAACCACAAAAGCTACACTCACTATAGTAACAGGAATGATGCTTTAAATAGAAATGATACCAGGTGGAGAATTGGTAAATGAAGACTGGGTGCCATTTGGGAAGTCAAGAGTGAAGGGCTTATTGTTCAACTCCAAATCATGTACTTTTAATGTTCAGCATTTGAACTGGTCTCAAAAGAAACCTATAGAGCTTCAAAAGAACTAATTGATAGTGTGTACCTGGCTCCCAAGTGAGGAAGTCTGCGAGCCCTCAGCAGGGAGTGTGACTATCCAGAAAGGGCAGACTGAAGCAGAACTATTCACTGGATTTTTGCCAAAGCAGGCTTCTCCATTTCAGAGAGCTATGTCTGGTGTGGCTCCAGAAAGCTCAACCTGCCAACTCTTTCTGCATTCCTGCTGATGCAAACCCCAGTTGCCCATTATTAGCTATTACTAAAGAAAGACTTGACTTTCCCTCACAAAGGTTTAAAAGTTAGAAACCATTCTTGGTGTCTGGAGCAAAACAGTCAAAGATCTACTTTTTATTAAGAGAGGTTATCAACTCACTGCAAACTAAAGAGTGGCCAGCTCCCTTTAAATTAAATCCATTGAAAATCTTTGCAATAGAATTACATTTTGTCTGAAATACTCCATAGAACATTAGGGACATTTTTTGTCTTATTTTATACACTAGATTTTTTACTTGATTTTGCTCCATTATCATATTTTCTTTATGTGTCAATATTGAGTCTTGGAAGTGATAGTTAAAAAAGGAATTAATCATACATAACATGTTGTTTTACCTTGCTCTGGTTTCTGTAGGAAAATCATGTAATCTGAGAGTTGGCGCTACTATCTTTTCTTACCTACCAGTTTTATATTGTTGTATAACAGGTAATCATAAACTCAATGTCTTAAAAAAGTCTGAATTATTATTCATAATTCATGTGTATCAGGAATCAAGGGATAGCTAGCTGGGTCTCTCAAAGCTGAGATCAGAGACTTCATCAAATCGCACTTGGCCCCAGGAAGAATTCAGTTTCTTACCCTTGTAGGACTGAGGTATCTCATTTTTCTTGCTGATGTAAAGTAATAAAATTAAATGTGAAATAGGCATATAGAAATGTCTGTCACCTTGTTGTCTAAAACCGGAATGCAACATCAATGCTACTAAGTAAGCTTCCTGAAGACTACAGGACATAGGAAAATATACTCAGATATGAAATTCAAATGTCTTTTAACAACAACAAAAAGCCCATAATTCTTAAAAAGCATGTTATTTCAAACCTGGACACTTGAGATGTGTATGTTATAAAAAGAGAAGGTAAATGCAAAGCTGTTTACTGACAACTCCTACTTATTTCCTTAAATCATGCTGCCTCACAGAGAAATTCAGCTCAAATATTTCATTTGACAAATGAAGAAATTGATAACAATTTACACCAAGGGGCTGTGTAGTAAAAGATTCAGGAATTGAAGAACCTACATCTTCTTATAGTTATTTACTGATTTTCTTACTAATGAGATTACCAACTCCAATGCAAGTGAAAGCTCACATCTTTAATTCATGATGAATCATGATTATATCTCACACACTGAAAGAAGACAGTTGAGCTCATTTTTATTACCTCCTTATGCTGCCCTACTACTCCTGCCCAAATTTGAGAATTATAGTATATTTTGTATTAAATAGTCACTTTTAAGTTTTAGACTTATATACTCACTTGCTTCATTATAGGAAAGGTACATAAATGGTAAAACCTATGAATCTTCTCAGGTTCCCCACAAATGTTTTGTTTCTGCCTTAGTATTTGAATAACTGGCTGAGAAAATTTGGTCCCAGAACATGGAAAATGTGGCTTCAATATCTTTTAGCATCAATTACTGCTGATGAGAAATTTGATGCCCAAATATTTCATGTAAAAATCAACTGTGGGCCTGGCATGATCATGCACACCTGTAATCCTAGGAAGGATTGAGGCAGGAGGCTGAGGAAGGCTGAGGCAGGAGGATTGCAAGTTCAAAGCCAGCCTTAGCAGCTTAGCAAAGTCCTAAGCAACTCAGTGAGATTCTGTCTCAAAATTTAAAAAATAAAATAGGATGTGGCGCAGTGGTTAAGCACCACTGGATTCAATCCCTGGTATACACACACACACACAAAGACAAAAAACAACCAATTTTAAGGTCTGAATTAAGTCTGTGGGACTCTTATGCTGTAAGAATAAAAAGGATTTTATTATTGGATGAAAACAGCCTCAGTGTTAGCTGCAAGTATCCCAAATAAATATGATCTGTTCATTGAATAAATGTTTGATAATTTGCCTGGAGTTAACCATGGCATTTAGACTGACTACCTTCTAGGCACTGGATATAATTTTCTGAGCTCTGAGACATTTCCATTTGGAGGGGATTCAATTCACACCACTCCATGCAAACTTGAGTTCTGGCTTGTTCTGTTGTCCACAAAATTCTACTTCCTTTTTTTTTTTTCTTTATTTGTCTTCCAGGAGCTTTGGAATGACTCTTGTACTGCTGATTCCTCATTCATATACTGCCCTTTATTTGTGGGTTTACTTCTTCCATATATTTGTGTAAGTAGGTTCTATAGAAGGATAGAAGTAAAATGCTTGCACAGTTGACCATCTTGATGGGAACTTCCTCCAATGCCAAACTTCTTGTTGAGCTTCCCAGGGAAAGTTTGAAAAGCACAGAAATATAGAAGACCTCTGTTAGTATGAGGCTTTACTAATGGGGAGGAAATTGTGTGGTATCACATTGCTATTGTGAACAGAACCAGGGATTTATAGGTTAAAGGAAATGTTCAATATCACCATAAAATTAAATAATTAAATGGTATTATTACTTTGGGTGAATGTTCTATTCTGTCTCAGTCTATTTGTGCTACTGTAACAAAATACCTGAGACTGTGTAACTTATAAAGACCATAAATGTATTTCTCACAGATCTGGAGCCTAGAAAACTCAAGAGTAAGACACTGGCATCTGCTGTTGAGTGAGAGCCTTGCTGTGTCCTCATATGGTTGAAGGTGGAAGGGCAAAATGTAATGACCTTCCTCTACTAAGCCCTTTTCTAGGGTCCCATAATCCCGTTCATGAAGGAGGGTACCTTATCACCTTATCACCTCTTAAAGGCTTCACTTCTTAATACTGTCTCATTGGCCATTAACTTTCAACATCCATATTTTGGAGGGAACACATTAAAACAACAGCACTCCTTGAGTCCATTTCCTTATCTTCCTAATGTAGACATGATTCATTGTAATTCACAATATAGTAAGTGTAATTCACAAAGGTAGTGTTTGTACCATAATGGACTCATTGAAATCTGATGATTGCCTAACTTGTAGACCCCTGTGAGCTAGTCCCAGGTTTGACTTTTCCAGTCATAATAAAAAATCACTGGATGAGCTTCATACTTATGTTATATCTAAAATAATTCTGCGGATGCTGGCCTATGTTCTTTTTCCAGTGGACAGCTTTCCTCTGTGGTCTGCCTGGACATCTGGTCTTCCATCAGGATTTGGTGTCACCTTCTCAATATGACTTCCTCATACCCATTTCTGTGTCATCCACACTGTCCAGCCAATTAGTTGCTTTGACCCTTCAGCCTTAGGGCTTAGTTAATGTGTTTGGCTTAGCAATTTGTCCTCCTCAGCCAGAGCTCTTGGAGGACAGCAATCTAATCCCCTGTGTCTCTATAGTCCCATGCTGGGTAGGATCCTGATATGCAGAAGTCAATCATCAAGTGTCTAGTTAAACTGAATTGAAATAAATAAGTATGCACATTGTTTCTGAGACATGCTTTATATTGTGGCTTTATTATTACCTCGAAGTAGTATGAATTCTCAGAACATCAGGCACAGTCATGTTCCAAACAAAGTTCAGAATTACATTCTAAAATCAATATAAATGTCCTTGGCATTTGGAAATTATTACTACTCTTCTCATGACCAAGATGAATAGATTTTATAATATGTTAACATTGTTTTCTAGGCAATAAGACTGGACTTGAAAGGAAATCTACTATCCTTGGTACTGAAACAGGTTTAATGTTGTCATTTCTTGATTATTCTTGTCAATACATTCACACTTATTTGTATTCCTAGAATGATTTTTCTCTCTTGTTACCTAAAATATTTTCTAGTACTTTGATAACTACTTAGTGTTGTACATTTAAGAAATACAGAGAAATTTTTATCTTAGTTTACTCTAAAATGATGAAATAGGCTTTATTAGAAAGAACATCATATGCTGAACTCCAAAATTAAATAATTCCTGGAATGCCATGGCTATCATTATTACCGTTCAGTACCCTGGCAACTCAGTTTGGTCTACATTGAGTATCAGAAGCTGTGTTTTCACTTTTTAATTTTTTAGTACTTTATTTTTACTGTTTTAAAATCTTTATTTTTACTGTTTTAAAATAGATTATCCATAAAATCCTTTGCAACCACTTTTATATAATGTGAGATATCTTTTAAATATTTATTGTGCTCCACTGGGCGGCAGGCTCTAAGCAGGTGCTAGGGATGCCAAGTTCAACTGTGACACAATTTTAAGGGGGCCCAGTTTTCATGAGCATCTTGAAATTTATAGGAATAAAAGACAGTCAAAGAAACATCAAATAGTTTTTCTATACAAATTATAATCTCACAGCTTTCCAATTTGGAATAATTTTCAAAAGTTTTGTTGGCTCAATTCATTATAGTAAGGCTTTATTTTTTTTGTAAAATTTCATTATCTAATGGATGATAAAAGCAAAGGTCAAGACCATGTAGTCACAAGCACCTTCAAGAAATGCTGAAGAATAGCATGAGGGAACATTTTCCTATCTGCCAGTGATATACTGAAAAGGTGAATCAAATAAAGTGGGACACATGAACTTGCAGATTATTAGTTTAGACTCCCAGTTAATATTTCAAGATTTCTGATAAGATTTGCAATGATTTAGACCTTAGAAAACCTTGACTCAATAACACTTTGTTCAACTTTCATAACAACTTTGTTTTCTTAAGAAGTTATTCTATAACAATTATTTGGATCATTTGCATAACTATAAATCACCAAATGATTTTGATAAAAGTATTGGAAACATTAGCAGCACTGGAATTAATGTTATTTTCACAGATTTCAAATTCTGTCAATAAATTAGAGTCTTGCACTCAGGAAAAATTAGTGCCTTCTATTCAGATATGATGATGTTTTTTAAACCCTGATAAACTACTCAGGTTCAAACCATTAAAAGTGACAATAAGCACTTTCTTGTTTGACATATGTATTTATTCTTGTTGATTAAGTTCACACTCAGTTTTATGTTCTTATCACTCAGTAGTATTAGAGCCATGCATAACAATATTCTGTGACCTTGCTGAGATCTACAGACACATCACCAAACTGTGCTGTAATCCTGGGTGAACAGGAACTTTTCTGTCTTCCATTTGCAGAATGTCCCTCTGTTTTTCCTTTTCCTTCTCTGTCATAATCAAAGCTGTCAGCCAGTTCTTTCCTTGGGTACATGAACATTAAAATCTGCTAAAATAAGCATGCCTTTTATTTTGCCCTATGCTCAGTCTTCATCTGAGTTCACTGCTTTCATGCATGAAATCTCTTCTCACTCAACAAGATCTCATATTTTTCAACAGTTATACTCTCCACACTCCTCAGGTCACAGACTCCACTTTGCACCCAGCTGCATTCATCAGGATATATTTGACATGTGGACTGAGGCTAGATTGTGTATTGCTTTCTGAGTCTGCACCTTGTAAACTGCTAGCATTTAAGTGATCACGAATTTGTTTACTTTGCACATTATAATGATATAACCCTGGCTTATAAACTAATTTTTGCATCTCTGTTTTCCTTGTTCCCAATGTGATAATCTTTTTTTAACAAAAATTTGCTTTGAGCTAGTCTTGCATAGATGATAGTAGTAATGTTTTTCCATCTCAAAACGATTTTGCAAATCTGTCTAGAATATGCTACTGTCTTGCTAGTAAAAATAAATGAAGGCTAAATTAAATGTGTGAAAGAAATTCTAGTGGTCTGTCAATTTCTCCCACTTCAACTTTTAAAAAAACGTCTTTCAGTGTGGATTAAAGTATATTTTAAAGTATAAACCTTCAAGATTAAAGATTAAAACATACTCTTTCGAAGTAATTTCCTGCTATTTTGTTCCTTTCTATTGCTTCTTCCAATCCTCATTCCAAATTTAAACCTCTATTTTTCATTGTCCCATTTTCTCCTTCCTGTTATTGCACCTTTTTTTCCTCTATTATAGATTTTTTCTGACTATCAATACCAATTAACTATCTAAAATCATCATGTTAAAAAAGAAGATAATTTTCCTAGAAATGAAAACCTTTTCATAGAAAAGTTAGGATGAATAAATGGCTGTCTCTTTTTTCTAATTTTTAAGCAGGTGATATTCAAAACTCTTAACTCACATAACTGTTCATACAGAAATATCATACCCAAACTCACACAAGACCAAATGGATGATCATTTCTTCAAATCACTTGAAGGATTTACTCTAATCAAACTAAATCAGACAACCAATTTGGCAATGATAAACATGTACTAAGCAACCCACCATCAGTTCGAAAATATTCATAATCTAATAATTATTTACGTAGAGTGATCATCATCTACTTGATAATCCAGATTTCTATCAACTTCTGGCAGACCAAGTTTTCTTTTTTGTTAATTTGGGTTTTTTCTTTTGTTTTTGGCATTTTTATCTCAGAGATATGTACTTATTAATCTTTCATTGTGGTATTCATGTGATAGCCTAGAAAGTGTTGGTGGCTTAGCATCATTTTTTTTCTTCTAATACATTTCTATAATGACCTTTGTTTTTTATACATCCCCAAATGTGCTTATTGCCCTGCCCTGTTTGAAATTTTCTTTCAAAGATATTTAAATAGGAAATAGCCTTAAAAGAAAAATATAGCCTCTCCCTCCAGAGCAAAGAGCAAGCATACTTAATGTCCAGTATAAGAAAGATAATGATGTTTCTACAAAGTAGGAGGCAAAGATGCTTATTTCCTTATTCTAGGAGCTAAAAAATAAATAAATGTGGTCCCTATCCTATCAGAATTTATAACTATTTTCTGTATCTCTCTTTGCATAGCTGGTCTTCCAAGGAGATGAGGGTGGTGGTAAGTGTGCCAGAGGTTGGGTGTGAGCATTTGAGCCCACAGAAGGGTCTATGTGACTGCTGGTAGCTGCCACGAAATGTTCTACCTTCAAAAACAGAGTTTATCCCTGAAGTTTGTGCCTAGGGAAAACCATTCTGTTGTGTGTTTTTGTGTGTATATATGTGTATAGTAAATAACTCTCTAGATATTCAGGATGTGATTGGTGAAGAAATGAGAAATTCAGGAAAATATAAGCCAGGCTAGATTGTTATTTTTTCAAACATATTAAGGAAGTAACATTTATTTTTATTAGATTGAACCAAGACACATTTGTTTCTTCTATAAGATGATCTCCAAGTTACATGGTATTAAAAAATCTAAAGAGATGTAGTCATTTAAGAGTAATTTTTGTAGGTCTGAATGAACTTGACCATTTGTAGATACTGAAAGAGGGTTATTTGTAGATACTGAAAGAGAGAAGGACTCTCTCTTCGTGCTCAAACACAGGGCCACCCAAAGATAGATAATTCCTTGAAATCTATGTCATCCAATAGTGATGGTGTCATGCCATAATTCAAAACTGATTGAGGAGTAAAACAAGTTACCACATATTTGATAGTGTCTGTTTCCTTACACATACCACTTCCCCTTTCTTACTACTCTCAATATTTCTCTTCTATTAGGTATGTGGATGCCCTTCTCATGCCAATCTTCCAAATCTCTGTGAACACAGATGGGTGTCCTGTAACTCAATTCAGTCTGATACTAATTGGGGTTAGTGTTTAATCCCACAAATTAAGGGCTTGGTTTCACAAGACTCATTACCCATATACACACACTCATACTTCAGACACTATGTACGAGTCCAGGCTCTTGCTTGTGCTTCTGACCACTGGCTATAAATCGGAGGTTCTCAAACGTATCCCTTATGTTTGATAAGTTGTTAAAACAGCTCACAGAACTCAGAGGAACACTTTACTTACTAGGTTACTGGTTTATTATAAATGAATATAACTCAGAAATAGTAAGATGGAAGAGATGCATAGGGTAAGGAGAGCAGAGTTCCCTGCCACCCTCCCAGCACCTTCACATGATCATCATCCAGGTAGCCCTTTTTTCTTTAATCCTTTCTCTTTTTTAATTGGTTCTTTTTAGTTATACATGACAGTAGAATTCATTTTAATATAATTATACAATCATGGATTATATCTTATTCTAATTAAGACCCCGTTCTTATGGATGTACACGACAGTTAGGATTTACTATTATTTTAGTCAGCTTTTTCACTGCTGTGCTTAAAGGATCTGACCAGAACAACTGTAGAGGAGAGACAGTTTATTTGAGGGGTCATAGTTTCAGAGGTCTTAGTCCATAGAAGGCTGGCTCCATGCCTCAGGGCACTAGGTAAGGCTGAACATTATGGCAGAGTATGTGGCAGAGGGAAGCAGCTCACACCATGGTGATAATTGAGAAGCAGAGAGAGAGACTCCACTCTCCAGATACAAATAATACACCAAAGTCATGCCCTAATTCCCACCTCCTCAAGCCACACCTTAGCACTTCAGTTACTACTCAGTTAATCCCAATCAGGGAATTAATTCGCTGATTGAGTTAAGACTGTCACAACCCAATCACTTTTCCTTTGAACTGTCTTGCATTGTCTCACACATGAGCTTTTAGGGAACACCTCACATCCAAACCATAACAACTATGGTATATTCATGTAAGTACATAGGAAAATTATGTTGGATTCATTCCACTGTCTTTCCTTTTCCTATTTCCCCTTCCTTCCTTTCATTCCTCTTTTGTCTTAACTACTGAATATCTATTCTTCCCCTCTATCCCCTTATTATAGTTTAACCCAAGAATCCCCTTACTTAGGTTTGTTGTTGTTGTTGTTTTGGTTAAGTCTCCATTACATAGGCATGAGTGATGAAATCATACGCCATTGGTGACTGTATCTATCCTCCATGCCTCTTTATGTTAGTAAAACAAGTAGGATGGAAATATTCAGCCCTCTAATCAAGTTGTTAATTCCTCTGGTAACAAATCCCCAAGCTTATAGGCTTTCTAAAATCACTACATCACCATAAATTCAGGAGTAATTAATAAGAGCTTGCTATGAATAACAAAAGATGTTCTCTCATCTTTATCACTCTTATTACTTAGAAAATTACATGTGCTTTAGGCACTCAACTCAAGAACTTGGGACCAAAGCAAAATGTATATATTTTTATATCACAAAATCATACTCTTGTTGTAGGCATTTCTTTTTATCTTTTTTTTTAAACTGATGGTGTGTACATGTTTTGAAAGTAACCAGACAAGATAATAAAATTATTTAGGCTAATAAGTGTTTATATATAAAATATTTGGGCTAATAAGTGTTTTTTTTTCTATATGATTGAATATCTTTTAACATCAAACAATAACTCTACTTTAAAGGAAATAAGAAAAAAGTTTGTTCTAAGCTAAATGTGCATAATCATGGCCTGCAAACATGGATTCAAGTTACCTTGAATGTTGTTCCCCCATGGGAGAGGTCACATTAACATTAATCATCACAGAAAAAAAAGACAAAAATCAATAGGTTTAAAAATTACATTAGTGGGAGCATCAGGCAGGTAGGCTATAGCAAGGCAGGGAAATCCTTCCTATAGGCTTCAGATGTTGTAGCATTCCTAACTTTAGGGCTGGTGGAGGCTGGAAGGCTGCTAAGCTGAGTGACAGTTTCTATCAGGAGAATATTAGACCAGATAGAAAAGTTGAGGAAAATAGATAGTAAAAGTCCTAAGAGGGTTGGGGTTGTAGCTCAGTAGTGGAGAGTGCCTAGCACATGTGAAGCACTGGGTTTGATCCTCAGCACCACATAAAAATAAATCGATAAAATAAAGTTATTGAGTCCATCTACAGCTAAAAGTATTTTTTAAAAAGTAAAATAAAAAATAAAGGGCTCTTAGGCCCTTAGCCCAAGGTAGTTTGTCTTTGGACTAGAAGGGTCCAACTCTCCACAATTACATGTTCTAGTCAGCCAATGTCAACTAGTCTTCAGAGCCTTTAATACTGATGCAGATTCTCCAGAGAACTTTATTTCACACATCTACAACAGGCTGATTAATGTAGTTTCTTCAACACACAATACCATTGCATTCATTACTATGCCTCTTATTATTATCTTGGCTGTGAAAAGGTTTATAATGAGTGATTCATTTAAATTCAGGACTTATATCTGCACCTGCCTTTCTATGTTCACTGAGCGTTGATGAAGATATTTAAAAATACATATACTCAATTCCATCATACTCAGCATTTTTAGGTCAGCATGCCAGTTTTTATTCATTTTAGCTTACAGTTAGCATCTGTTATTTTATTGAATTGTTGTAAATCACAACAAAATAATAGTATCAAATATTTTAGAGAAAATTGAGTTAAAAATGAATAATTTTTAAAATAGTAAAAAATCATTGAAGGCTTTTTATAAAATCATTTCTTATTTTCTTTTTACCATGAATACTATTATAATTGCTACTACTATCCGTTCTCATAATATCTAATTATCAAGTACTTATTTTTCCTAGGCCTTGTGCTGAGTATTTTGCAATTACTATAAATCTATATAGTTAAGAACTCAGACTTCAAATAAGTGCCACTTAATTTTCATTAATATTTTTGCATTTGCATGATGGTCAGGAAAAAATCTAAATAGAAAAATTGGAGATCAAAGTATCTTTGCAACTAGATTTCTAAATTTTATCCATTTATTTTTTTCGTACATGCTTTTAAACTTTTAATGTTGTTAATTATAGTTTTCTCAAAGAGACATGGTGAGAAAATTATTTAAAGAGAACTCTAAGGCAGAACAAACCAGAAAGAGAGAGAATAGATGCTTTAAATTAATTTACTTTTTATATTTGTTATTTACAAAAGCAAATGTAGAGAATAGATGCTTTAGATTAATTTACTTTTTATATTTGTTATTTTTATACTTTAAGCTCTATATATTATACACATATCTGTTTAAATTTGAATATATGCACATTGAATATACATACTAATGAATTTTTCCTTTTGAAGTTTGCCAAACAACAGGAGAATTCTGCCATATCTGATACAAAGCACTTATAACAGGATTTTATAAATCAAAAATTTAAAAAATCTTTCAGAAAAATGAATAAAAGCTTTTGATTTAAACATATAGAAAGGCCGTGAATGTAGAAGAATGGATATAGCAAATTGGAATTCAGTTATTTTGACCAACTTCTTTAATAGTTCATCATGTTATTATTTTAATAACCTGATTGTTTTATGGTGCCTTATTAATTATGACTTGATTAGGAACTCTTGTAATAATGAGTTATGAAAGGTAAAACAAATGGTTATTGCTTATTCATTTTAAATTACATAAATTATTTCAAAAGCTTATTAGTCTCTAATTGCTAACAAAAATCCCTTAGAAATTTTTTTTTCTTCCAGTGTTGCAAAACTGTTTAAATCCAGATATGATTCTGGGTGCCTAATATGAATGCTATTTTCTGAGCATTTTCTCCTTTTCTAAAATAACTAACCAACTGGCTATTCTTCAAACAGCTAAATTAATTGGCAGGACAATTGATTGGTTACAAACCTTTTATAAATAGAACATTTGAGGAATATTGAAATTTCATTACTGCATATTAAAAATTTCCAGTGAACAATTAGAGGAGAACTAAAGTCCGTCCATGGATGAGACCATTCTTAAATGTACTACTTTCATGAAGCCTCATGAGTTTCAGATATAATGAAGATAATGCACTACTCTAATAATCCTAGCCATGCTCAATCTTTTCACTTGGCGATGATTGAATCAAGATCAAAAGATGCTACCGGATTGTGTTTCAGATCACAGAGTGGATCTGTATTATATCTTGACCCAACAGCAGTCCTGTCACATGATACATTTATGTTTAAATCGGTATTTTTTAAAGTGTTGTACTTAACCACACATACCAGAAATTATTTGAATGCTTGTGGAAATTTCATAATCCTAGCTTTTCTCTAAATCCACTCAATCAGTGAAAGATCTAGGAGTGGGTGTTAGGGATCAGCAATATTAACAGGCATGATATGATTCATTCTTCTGTATATGGATTTAAAAAAATAATAACAATAATAATACAAGCTTGAAGGTTACAGAATAGTATGGAGTAAAACACAGACTTTTAAAAATTGACTGCTTTTGTCTACATTGTTGTAAGACTAATTACAGTATCAAAATAACTTAGAAACATTTTCAAAATAACTTAGAAACATTTCAAAATAACTTAGAAACAATGTGGGATCTTCTAATCCCAGAAATGATGACATTTATTCTGGGGTTAGCACAAGTGATTCTGATGGACTGTCATGTTTGGAAAACATTCCTTTTTAGGACATTTCCTTTACAAAGTGTATTAGTGAATTTGTTTTTAAAATAGTAGTTCATTTCCTTTATTTTCTTCTTCTTCTTCTTTTTTTAATTTAGAGACAGGGTCTTGATAAGTTGCTTAGAGCTTCACTAAGTTGCTGAGGCTGGTTTGAACTCACAATCCTCCTGTCTCAGCCTCCCAAGCCGCTGGGACTATAGGCACATGCCACTGCACCTGGTGATTTCTTTGGAATATCTTTTAAAAAACTACAAATTTGAGACTTTGGTTTTATTCACTGGACCACTAAGAAGTCTACCAAAGTCTGTGACATTTTCTAGTTAACTATGTTATAATGGACACAACTATGGAATTCATTAAATTCTCATAGTAATTAATTTATTCCTAATAATTCTATTTACTCATGTTAAAATGCTGAGTTGTAGCTCATAATTAGATATGTAAATTATATACTACCCCTGAATATAAAATTCATTGTTATTATTTTGTGTATACCAATGAAAGAAGTATGTGTTTACTTGTTTGGGCTTTCAACATATTACAGCTTTTGATAATGACTCAATTAAAAATGAAGAGAAGTTTACACATTTAAAAAAAATAATAAATAAAAAAATAAAAAGGACTTATATGAAGATAGCATCATTAAGTAATTGTTATCTATCAGAGCTCGCTAAAAATATTAATGCATTCAAACATTGAGCTGTAGTGGGAGATACTGTATAGTAAACACCTATGATCATTAATTTAACATGTCAACTGAGCCATGGAGTGCCCAGATAACTTAGTCAAACATGTGTGTTTATGCATGTGTAAACTATATACTAGTATATATTATTGCCCATGCATATAATTGCTTCTACTGCTTCTGTTTCTCTGGAATGGAAAACCCTTATCAATACAGATTTTGGTACCCAGAAGTGAGGTGCTGTTGTAACGATACCTAAATTGTGGAAGGAGCCTGGGAACTGGGTAATTGGTAAAGCCTGGATGAGTTTTGAAAGGCACACTAGAAAAGCCTGGATTGCTATGAAGAGACTGAAGTTGATGGAAAAGTGGACATTTAAAGGCAATTCTTGTGGGAGCCAGAAGGAGCAGAGCTTTGCTCTTCTTCAAAAATAATCATAAACAAGTTATTTTTTAAGCAAAACTGTGGATGATAAATGATATTCTGGTGACATCTCAGGTGAAAATGAGAAACATTATTGGAAATTGGAGAAAAATTGCTCTTTGTTATAGAGTGGCAAAATATGTGGGGCAATCATGTTCTAGTGCTATGTGGAAGGAAGAACTTGCAAGTGATGAAATTGGGTATATAGCAGAGGCAATTTCTAAGTGAGGCATTGAAAGTGTGGTTTGAGGGGCTGGGGTTGTAGCTCAGTGGTAGAGTGCTTGCCTAGTATTCATGAGGCACTGAGTTCGATCCTCAGCACCACATAAAAATAAATAAATAAAATAATAATAAAAAAATGAAAGTGTGGTTTGAGTCTTTTTTATAGCAAATTTATAGCAAATTTCAAGGGAAGAGAGATGAATGAAAGATGCATTTGTTAAGCAAAATGCACTCAGAACTTGGAGATTTGAAAATTCTCAGTCTATTCATCTTATAAAACCAAGGAAGTAAGATTATTCTGAAGAGGAATTGAGATATGGCTGAATAACATTTTGATAAAGAAATAGTGGGTGTGATTATTGGGCTTGACCGGACATCTGAGCAGAAGTCAGGAATGAGGAATGAAATATACGAGAAAAGATATTGCCAGTTTAAAGTAAAAGAAAGAGAGAAAATGGGACAGAATGAAGGAAATCTTTCAGACTTCTTAGATTCTAAAGGACCATAGATTTGATTTCACTGCATTTTTCCTCAAGGAAAGGGAAGAACTACCTCAAATGTGATTCAGAGGTCACCAGTGCTGCCACTCCTACCACAGGCTGAGGAATAATGCTGTTTATTTCTTTGGCTACAGAAGGCACAGCCCTCACAGAGAACTGTGGGTGGTGTGGTCACACTGGGGCAGCACACTCTGTGAAACAGGATTATTCTCAAACTTTAAGACGTAATGAAAATTTCCCTCCTGGGTTTTCTACTTGCTTGGAACCATTTACCTTCCTCTTTTTCTGTTCCTTTCCTTTAGAATGGGAATGTCTATATGAGGCCTGTTGCACCCTTATATTTCAGAGGCATATAGTTTGTCTGGTTTCATGGATTCACAGCTAACAAATTTTGCCTCATAACAAATTATACCTTGATTCTCATGCACATTGAACTTTAGGATTGATTGTGGAATAAATTAAAACTTTGGAGGCTATTTGGATGGGACAAACATTTTACATGTGATAAGAATCTGAACTTGGGGGTCCAGGGAAAAATGATATACACTGTATCATATATATCTAAAATTCATATGTTGCATTTGAAACCCCCAAATTGACTATATGTAACAATAGGAGATTTAGGAGGTCTTTAGATGAAATGAGGTCATAAGAGTGGCACCCTAGTCTGATAATAAGAGTGTCCCGTAAGAAGAGGAAGATTAATCAGAGCTATTTTCTTTTCTACCATGTGAGGACGCAGTAAGAAGGAAGCCATCTGCAACCCAGGAAGAGAGATCTTGTAAGAAATCAAAATCTGTACCTCAACCTTGAGGTTCTAGACTCCAGAGCAGTGAGAAATATATCTCTATTATTTTATTCATCAATCTATATTATTTATTGTTATCAAAGAAGATTAAAACAGACTGTAGTGCCAAGAGTCATTCTACAGAAAGATGATTTTAAGTATAAATTTTCTGAATTTTTTTCTGGAATTTACTATCTAATCTGATCTGATTTGAAGATGCTGATGACTCTATTTCCAGTAGTAAGGAAAGCATCAGTTCATAGTGTGAATTAAAAATAAAGCTATGTAAACTTCTACCACTGGATATTCTCAGTCAACCATTTATAAGAAGCCAGGATTTAAGTACTTTGTATATGTAACTTTTGAACACTTTTTGCAAACTAAAATGAATAGAAAGACACTGACTCAGTGCTCATAGTGAAGAAAGAAAAGAATGAGCTCAGGGATTCAAATTCCCAGCTCAAGTGCTTTATAACCGATCTGAAATTTTCTGGATGTGCTGTAAAGAAGACTTTTATCTCATTACTCACAGGTTGAGATTGCTGAAAGAGAAATGCAGAATAGCATCCTGCAACTGGCTGAACTAGAATACCAAGTGAAATCCCAGTCTGTTTAAAATAAGGGCATTGATTCTGAAAGTTGAAGTGTAAAAGACCCTGCGGTTAGACTCTGATGTAGCTGGGAATAGTGAAACATTGAACCACTAAATTTTGATGAATCTGGATTCGTTCTTTCTCTCTCTCTCCCTTTCCTCTTCTTCTTCTTTTTGTTTTTAAGCTGGTAGAGAGTTCTCTCTACCTACCATGAATGTATCCTCATACCTGTAGTGCTAGTAGTGGTTTATCCACCTTCTAAATGCCTGAGGGTATTAACTTTGCACTGATGGCCTGACTTGATGTACTTGGGACTTAAATCCTGACTTTACCTTTCTTATCTGTTTGAGCTTGGTTACATAGTTGAGGTTCTCTCAACTATGTGCTTAGTGTTCTTACAAACATTGAAGATGTCATTGGTGTCCAATCCATGAAGCTCATGTGGGTGCTAAACAAAACCCTATATGTAAATGATACTAGCTAATGTAGAGCAAGCCTACACCTAGTAGTTGCCACTGTTATTACAATAGTGATAAAACAGTAATAAGAACAGGAGTTATGGTAGTGGTGTTTGTATCAGATCCTTCTCTTGGCCTCATATTCTTTCAGCTCACCTTTTATTCCAACAACCTTGGAGGAAAACCTTTCTGAAGAGGAAACCCCATCTCACTGCTTCAATGACACCATATGTGGCTAGCTCTCTATCAGAAGTTAGAGATTTATCACTTCAGTAGTGAGCTCTTGCTCAATAGACCAGATCTGTGGATAACCTTGACCTTCTCTGCTAAACCTTTAACTGCCTCTTTAGTGGTCCTGGGGCAGAGCACAGCTGAACTCAGTGGTAGACACACAGTCTCACCTCTTGGATGATCTTCCTGCCAATCTGTCTTTGCCATCTCTTTCTTTCTTTTCCAGCCCTTTTCCCATAATTTTTACCCTGGTACAACCTCTGAAAACAACTCTCTTCATTAAGCTCATCAGGCTCTGCTTTTTGTGGTGAGAGTTAAAGGACTGTGGCTAAGACTTTTTTTTATATTCAAAGAGAAGCAACTTGACTTTATTCCACTAATCCCCTCAGGACACTCCAATTCACATGATATTTTCTAGTTTATGACATTTTTGAGTTAATGATGTACAGAAGGACAACATATTTTTATTTGAGTTTATTACTGTATAAAACATATATCTTTCTCATAACTACCATTGAAGGTCTACGTGTACAGACAGCTCTTTATATGTACTGTCAAATGGAAATGCCACCATGTACCTTTGGAGGTAGCAACGCTTACCCTGAGATTAGAGGTAAGGAAGCTAATGCTAGAGAACCTAAATGATTTTCCAGTTATTTATAGATAGTAGCATAGAGGTCTAGATTCCATCCTGTATAGTATTTCCTTTCTAATATTAAGTTTATACTTTGTTTTCCCACCTGGTACTGTAGTCTCTCTTTTCCTGTTTACACCACATTGAACACTGTGTTTTTAAGCAACATAGTTCCTCAACAAACATCTGAGCTACAATGAGATAAATAGCTCACCTCAGTTTTAAAAATATTGAATTCTATTTTAAATTTGGGCATATTACTGAGAAAGTTTTAGGAAATGATATACTTTTCTATAATTTCTTTCTCCAATACTATAAGGAAAAGATTTGACTAAAATGATTATATAGGCTCTCTTTGGCTTTACACTTTTTTCATCTGTTAATTTAATCAGATATCTGATGGATTCATAAATTGATATAATACTTGAGGGGCTCCATGACTAATAAACCTTTTAATCAAAGTGGTTTAATTATTATCACTATAATTGCAATAATATTTGCAATTTTTCTTCTACATTTTAAATATTTTATCTTGCTACCTTTTAGCAGAGTTTGCCTATATATGTCTCCCATCGATTCCTATTTTCACATTTAATCCCCATTGTGAGATAGTAAGAGATTAGAAATTTAATCTGTGGTGTTTAAAGGTAGGGCATTTGAGAGGGGATTAGAATGAGATAAATTTATGGGATGGAGCCTCCGTGATTGAAAACGGGTAGTTTTGTGTGTTTATTAGGTTTACATTGCTGTCACCAAAATATATGACTATAAACAACTGACAGGAGCAATAGTTTATTTTGAGTTCACAGTTTCAGAGGTTGAGTATATGATCAGCAGGCTCCATTGCTCTGGGCTAGAGCTGAAGTAAATCATCATAGCAGAAAGGTATGGTGAGGGTAAGCGGTTCATCTCGTGGTAGCCAGGAAGCAGAGAGAGGAGAGAGTGGGAGGAGTAGGGAACAAAATATGTAATCTCCAAGGCAGATCTTGGTAGGTCTACCTCTTCAAGCCAATCCCCTCCTGCCTACAATTACCATCTAGTAATTCATTCAAATTAATAATCCATCAAATGCATTAATCCACTGATTGGATTCTGATTCTCACCTCTCATATTAATATGAGTGTTTATATCCAAATCATAATACTGTAAATAAAACAGAGAGAGACCAGAGGCCACATGCATCTGTAACTCCTTGTCTCTTTCCATGTGATGCACTCCACTATCTCAGGATTCTGCCAACAGAAGGCAGTCATCAAGATGTGGGCCTTTAAACCTCCAGAACTCTGTGATAATAAACCTTTTTTCTTTATGATGTATCTAGCCTCAGTTATTTTGCTATAGTAAAAAAAATATAGATTAATACCAATGCGTCATGATGATATTATTATTTCTTTTAAAATTGAGCCGTGTGTATATTGCTTTCTTACTGTCAACCATGATACATATTTATATTAGTGATGAAATATATGATTTATTGGGATAAGACTTTTATTATAAGCCAATACCCAAAAACCAAAACCCAAATTATCTCTCTAACATGCGGATGCTGACTCATAATATGCAGTGGGGGAGGGAGGAGTGGACGTTCGCCAGATTGGAAAGGGGAGAATGGGGGGAAGGGAAGGGAGATGGGAATGAGAAAGACAACAGAATAAATTCATCATAACTTTTCTATGTTCATATATGAATATATGACTAGTGTTCTACACATTATGTACAATCACAAGAATAGAAAGTTACATTTCATGTATGTATGATATGTTAAATACATTATACTGTCATGTATAACTAAAAAGAACAAATAAAAATTTTTAAAAAGACTTTTATTATGATAGAGAAGGAACTAAGGCAGGAATTTTGTCAATATCATTCTACCACAACTTTTTTCTAAGTTTGCTATTTGAGTCCTGTTTACTACTAAAGTCTTAAATTTTCATGGGGAAAATTTATAATCTGTAACCTTGATAATAAATGTGGTGAAAGAATCAATAGTGCATTTACCCTTTCCTGGAATCATGACCTTCTTCCAGGAAGCAACTAAGTGGGAATCTGCATGTTTACAGGATCCCATGGTGATTCCTTTGTATGTTAAAATTTAAGTTGCATTTATCTGAAATATGACTCAATTTCTCCTCCAGAGAACTTTATGAATGAAATCACTTTATGGGTGAAAATCTTATTTATTTGAAAGTTTTGCCTTTTTTTAAATCATAGAACATTTTTCCAATTAATGTCATCCCATGGCTTTTCCATGAAACCCACTCATATTATTATTTTTGTCTGATGCAATTTCTTCTTTAAATTTATAACTTAATTTTTTTCAATAAAAGAGAAAATATAAGTTAAATATCTATAAAAGAAAGTCACTATTTTAAACCAAAATTTGGGTGCAAGCACCATGATAATAAAACTATTATTCATAACATAGAAGAATTTGGTGGTATTTTGGAAATAGTGAAATCAATATTTATTTCTTTAATATGTAAACATTCAATTAGTTAAAATATCAGTGTTGTTATTTTTTGAAATGTGGAAAATACATCATAGTAAGTAAATTCTAAGAAAATCTTATCAACATTTTCAAATTGAATCAACATCATTCATGGGCTTTGGTGTACTGACACTATTTTATGCAGTACAGTGAATTGTCTTTCATCTAGGTTGTCAAGTATGGTACATTTCTATGTAGATACTTCAACTACAGTAAGTTCTGAATTATGGTTTAGACATGAGGTATCTCTCAAAACTTCATGTGTGAAATCATGCAAGAATGTTCACAAGTGAAATAAGCAGAATTTGAGCACTTTGACCTAGTCCGTGAATTAATCCACTCTTATAGATTAACTATGTGGTGACTATAGGAAGGCAGGATGTGGCTGGATGAAGTAGGACACTGCGGGCAGATGTGCCTTTGCTGTTTATGTTTTAAAATCCTGGTCAGCAGAGCTGACCTGGTCAGTCATGTTCTGAGTTGTTTTTCTCTGCCATGCCTTTCCACCATGATGTTTTGCCTCAGCTTGGGTCCAGAGGTATGAGCTGACCAAACATGGACTGAATCTTTGAAACTGTTAAAAAAATAAACTTTTATTCCTCTGCGTTGCTGTTGTCAATTATATTGGTCACGGCCACATAAATAGTGATTAAAAGAGGCCTGATTTTTTGGTCCCTCTATGTCAAAACCTCACCCCAGGCCAGGATCCCAGATTATAGGTATGATTGAGACATAGTAATTAACTAGTACAGTGGTCTTTATACTCTGCTTTGCAGATCATCAATTTTTAAGAAGAGTGGGCTAATTTGCAGTGGGAAAAAAAAGCAAGACAAAGCAACCAGAGCCTTCTTTCATGCCATGTCATTGAAACCTGTTCAAAGTTTATATATTTTTCTTTTTTTAAATTTGTTCTTTTTTATATACATGACAGTAGAGAATATTTTGACATATACATACATGGAGCATAACTTCCCATTCTGTGATTATATATGACATGGAGTTTCATTGGTCATGTATTCATATATGAACATAGGAAAGTTATGACTGATTCATTCTACTGTCTTTCCTATTCACTTCCCCTCTCCCTTCCCTTCATTCCCCTTTGTCTAATCTAATGAACTTTTATTTTTCCTTCCCCCTGCCTTATTATGTGTTAGCATCTGTATATCAAAGAGAATATTCAGGCTTTGGTTTAGCAGATGAATAGATAAAGAAAATGTGGTGTATATATATATATATATATATTTTTTTTTTTTCATATTGGAATTCTCTATAGCCTTTTGGTAAAACAAAGTGTTTCATGCCTAAAAAAATAAAATCTCCTAGGTGAGTTGATCTTTCACAAATAAAATAGAGGAAGTATGGTTTTAGATTAGAAATTTGTATTCACATAAATGAAAATGTTTCCATGGTGAACAGCAAATGTCACAGGCTCAGAGGCCTTAGGCATCGAAAGGAACAATAAACAAGGCTGTAGCAATTCCTCAATAGGAGAACTTGTGATAAAAAGTTCAGACAAGTTAAACAAGTAAAGATGGAAATGTTAAGGCATGTTAAGGCTGGACTAAATGGACTCAAATGCAGGTATCTGCTGTGCTGTGGACATGGGACACTGGCAGGAATATTTGGTGATGAACCCCAGAACTTTAGGGAGAATCAAGCTTTTGTGTGAGACACAAATACAATGTGCAGGAGAGCCAAGAGAAGAGGACAATACATAATAGAGACTAAGGCAGATAACCACATGGAAGGCAGCTTGTATGACTATGAATAATCATAATCATGATCATGATAAACTTTAATAGCAGAGAAGCAAGGCAATGGGAGTATGTGTTTAATCACTTCATCACCAGGAGTTATGTCAACTGTATAAATAATACTACCTGCTAGTTTTAGAGTAAAATTTACATTTATAAAAGGCCAAGTTAAGATTTGTCTTCAGTATTCCCTTCCAGTGCTGGGCATGGTGGTGCAGGCCTATAATCCCAGCAGCTTGGGAGGCTGAAACAGAGGAATCAAAAGTTCGAAGCTAGCCTCAGCAACTTACTAAGACCCTAAGCAACTGGGCGAGACCTTGTCTAAAAATAAAAAAATATAAAAATGGCTGCGGATGTGGCTCAGTGGTTAAGCAACCCTGGGTTCAATCTCCAGTACAAAAAAAAAAAAAATAAATCCTCTACCAATGCAATCAAAAATTGGAAATTTTAGATTACTGTGTCTGGGATAAATAGCTACTCCCTCCATAGTTTCTTAGTTGAAATGGACCTCTGTAACAAAAGACAGATTTACAATAAATAATAATAATAATATGAAGTTAATTAACATGTGTATTTCATATATACATGCAAACTACCCAGGCAATAAGTAGAAATCTAAGAGATGGCTTTGAGTTCCAGTTTATACATCTTCAAAAAAGAACAGTATCTCTTTAGAGAAATGACAAGACAAAGGGAAAGGGCTTTGAGTCAATAGGTGGAGAATTAAGGGGGAGGCACATAAATGGCAGATAAAGAGTAGTGGTTAAAATTGTTCAAGTACTTTCTCCAAGAATAATCTTCCCTGCAGCTAAAGAGGCAGAGGCAAGAAGATCATGAATTCAAACCCAACCTCAGCAAATTAGTGAAACTCTAAGCATCTTAACTAGACCCTGTGTCTAATTAAAACATAAAAAAGGGGCTGGGAATGTGGCTCAGTGATTGAGTGCCTCTGGGTTTAATTTCTAGTACCAAGAAAAAAAATCATATTCAGGGTTATCAGAGTCTAAAATCTGCAGTGGTTAACCTCCATTCTCCCCTGTAGAAAAAGAAGGAGACAGAATGCCTTTTGTGATTCTATGTCCTGCTTTTAGGAAAAAAAGAAAAAGAAAAAAGAGGGAGGGCAGAAAGCTTTCCTACATCTACTGCTTCTTAATACCTTCAGCTCAACCATCCTTCATCTTTTCTGGAAGCTTATTCTATTCTCCCACAACTGTAACTATGTAGGTCATACATATCCTCCACTTGATATTTATGACAAAATTGAAAATTGCTAAAAATTGAGCCTGATTCTTGTTCTTGAGTATTGAGGGTTTATATGTCCTAGAATGGGTAAAATATTTCTCTAAAACACAGTACTGAATTTTTCTTGCAGTGGTAATAACCTTATTTACTTCCGTATGTATGAAGATTTATATGTTCTTTTGAAACACTCATATGGTATCCCATATGAACCTCATATCTCCTTGAGAGAAAGGTCAGTAACAATTGTCCTCATTGGATAGAAAAGGTACTGAGACTCTGATTCCAGTACACAATTCAGCATATGAGCAAACTGGCCAACACAGGAGAGCTTCCAGACTCACAGTCCAGCACTTTCTATGCTTTACCTATGTTCTGTCTGAGACTTCATCAGTTGGACATGTGCTTGTCCCTGCCTCTATCAATCCTAGTGCTTCATTTTAATCAACTTCAAATACTCAATAAAAATAATGTTTTCCACAGTATTTGAAAAGATTATCATCTTCCCTATAGCTCTCTTCATCATCCCCTTTTCTTGTAAGTTACAAACAGTTATCAGTTGTCCTGTTCTCTTTACCTGTACTGCATTTGGAATTTACTTTCTTTAACTTCATGCCTCAAAGCCAAAACTTACCTCCAGAACTGCTGAAAAGGAGAATAAAGTTTGTCACAGAGTATATTGGCCAAATGTCTGTGGGCAAAAGAATGTATTTCAAGTTATAGAAATAAATGACTTTAAAATGGATGTGACATGGTACCTTGAAATTCTTACCATAAGAAATGCCATGCTGGTGTTAAGACCTTGAGCCTGGAGAGATCAGGATGCCCTAATCCTCCCTGCAGACATGAGCTAGCTACTTTGTCAATAAATTAACTAGTGAGGGACACAGACCGAGCTGAAGGCTCCCATCCTGCTGGCCACCACAAACCCAAGATCACACCAAGGCAATCGTCCCAAACAGCTAGTTAGCCCTCTGAGTCATCTGCACAAATATCGTGAATTTGGGAGGTATATATTTGGGGAGGCTGAGAAGGAGCAATGAGATGGTAATTTGGTATGAGTAGCTTGGCTGAGATTTTGCAATGCTAAAATCTAGGCATTGAGCAGCTCTGAACTTCATCAAAAAAATTTTGAAAGAAGAAAGAGGAAAAAAAATGAATGTGTAGCAACATGAATATGTCTACTGATTTGCATGTGTCTTTGAACACATAGAAAAGTTTTAAAACTGTGTATATAATTTCAGATGTTGTATTGATCTTCTATATTTGAAGTAGGTTATTTTTGGAAAATCAGGCATTCTTTATTTTTTGATGGAGGCTCCTTTACACACATAGGTCTCATTCAACATCTATTTTGTTTTACTTCTAATTTGGTAAGTCTACAGTGCTTTAGATTAACAATATATTCATGAATTTCCAGAATTTCTTTCCCTCTAATTGAAGCATCAAATTAAAGAACGTTCTTTTTCATAGTGAATTAACAAAATTGCACAATTTTAAATATTTACTCAACTATCTCACAAACCTCTGGATTTGTTAAAAAAAAGCATACATGTAAAAACAAAAATTACTTAAGGAATTGCCCCTCTTTCTTAAAGAACAAAGACAAAAGTCTAAACTGGCAAGTTTTACAAAAACACATCCCTATGGCCAGGCCTGGTGGTCAGTCCTCTTCTCTGTGCTGTGCATTCCAGTGATACTGTCCTCACTACATTTCTCAGTTTCACCATGGTTAGATTTGTTCTTACAACAAATGAAAGAGTGAAATGTGAATGGACTGGATGTGTCCAACACCCATATTCTGCCCTGCCAGGATTTTGAACTTGAATGCAGAACTGGATTCTCTTATTCCACATTTGCTCATCATGATAGAGAAATGAAGTGGAAGGAATTGTTTCCAAACACTTTTAAACACCTCTTAACTTCTAAGTGTGGATTCCTATAGGAAAGAAAAACAAACTTCTATTTTGTTTAAAGCACTTTTATGTTGATATTGCAAAAAACTGACACCAGTAAGTATCCTAGCCAATATAGAAAGACTAAAGGTGTATAAATAGCTCTCTCCAAGTACACATTACTAAATGAACAGAAAGTTTATACAAAAAATGAAACCCAAGTGAATTTAATTATAATTTTGAATCCTAGTGTTTTAACCAAAATTTTTATGGGGGTTAAGTTCTATTAATCTCTTTTCAAGTGGTCAAGACCCGACCTGAAGATATGAATGCATGTGGAGAGGGTACCTGCTTGATTTGGGTTTGGGATACACAAAGAGATACAAGATAATTTTGCATATTTTATAATTTTGCCTAGGGAAAATTCTATAAATAGATAAGATTTTTTTCAATAAAACAAACTGTCAGAGTCAACAGAGTATTTTAGAGACTTTTTTGGCACTCATCAATTAAAACATTCTAGAAATTACCTAAATCATTTTAATCTAAAAGTTTTTGCATTAATACTTATTTCATTTTTTACATATTCATTTTCATTTAAATTGAAGTAATGTTCTAAAACTTTCTGTTCTGTCTTATATAGCTACTTTTTCAGTTTACAAACATTTTTTGCTTTTGTGCAGTTGTAGAAATTATATTATCAGTATTTTATCAGCTCCCTGGTGAATAAAACATTTGAGAGGACACTGTAGTATTTTGTATTCAGCATGTATGAATTTGGCTGAGTTTGTCTAATTTTTCTTTCTATATTTTGGTTACAAAGATGAATTTTAATCAACAGCAATTGGTACTATTCTCAGCATAATTGATGACAGTAGTTCCTGTTAATTTCTGAGTATTAGATTTAATCACAAGAGGCAAGACCTCTGGACAGAGGCTAGGTCTGATGATCCAGGCCTTATAAACAGAGCACTTTCAGCACTCAGAAAAAGTTCAGCTCTAAGTTCACTTTTCTTGGTCCAGAACCAAGCTGTCACTACTGTTTGTTGGGTCACTTATATAACAGGAATAGATACAAGTTTCCTGAGACTACTGCTTTTCCATGCTGTTTTGCTTTTCCCTAAGCTAGCCACAGGGGTTCTAACTAGATTGAAGATAAAGAAGGTCACACTTAGATATAGTATTGTGATTCTGTAAGCATTAAAAATAATTTTATTATATTATTTGCCAAAGATGCTCATGCATCATAATCATCATCTCCATATTCTTAGTGATCTTTTCAAGTAAAAATAAAATACAATATTTCCATAAGGATTTTATCTTTTTCCCTAGTAAAATTTATGCTACAGAATAGTACATAACAAGAAAACAATAACCTTTTCCACTTTAAAATGTGAGATGGAAGCTGGAAAAAGGTATTTCTGTTTGTTTCTTTTTGTTTTTGTAGTACTGGGCCTCATTCATGCTAGGCAAGTGCTCTACTCCTCCACCCCACCAACATTAATCTGTTGTGTTTTTTTTGTTTATCTTTAAATATAGACAGAAATGAGAAGTATGTATTTCTCCTGCACATTTTAATACAGACTAATAGTCACATAGAGATATACTAACAATTTCAGATGTGAATAGGAAAAAAATAATATGGAGAAGAATGTGCCTGTAAGGGCAAGTAGGCAGAGGAGAAAAAAATTAAAACTAGAAAAATACTTTTGTTTTATGGGAACAAATTAAAATTTCAAATTTTCAACAAAGATGTGTTAATTAGCTTTCTGTCACAGTGGCAAAATACCTGGTAAAGAAATTAAAAGGAGGACAAGGGTTATTTTGGGTCGTGGTTTCTGAGATTTCAGTTGATAGGCAGTTGGTGAAGTTGCTTTTGGGCCTGTACCAAAGCAACATATCATGGCAGAGAGCACATGGTGGAAGGAAACTGCTCACCTTGTAGTGGCTAGGAAGCAAAGAAAGACACAGAAAGGAAGGGGCTGGGGCCCACATGTCCCCTTCAAGGGCACATCTCCAGAGGCCTAACTTCTTCCCATTAGACTTCACCTCCTGAAGGTTTTGCTATGTCCCAGGAGTACTTCAGACTAGAGATCAAGCCTTCATATGGACCTTTGGGGTCATTCAAGATCCAAACTACAGCAGAAGATGCTAGTTAAATCATGTTTCTAATGGAACCAGCAGCAAAATGAGGTGTTTTTTTCATAGTTTTATAATAAAATTTAGAAATATAGTTGTTGCTTAACAATAGGGATACATTAGGTTTTCATCTAATGATGAATTTTACATTTTACACAATTTATCATTGTGTAAACATCATAGAATATACTTATGTGAGCTAAGACTGCCACAACATCACTAGATGACATATTCTTGTGGTGCCATTGTCATACACACAGTCCACAGCTTAATGGTTATTATGTGGTACATGACTGCATTGAGTATATATCTTGAAATTTATCCTGTTATTGAAATTACTGGCACTTGTTTGCTTGTTTAAAGGATTTTCAGTTATTGTCACAATCTTGCTGAATAATAAACCCTAAAAGTATCTCAGTGCTGTACATAACTGTATTAGTTAAGATTCTCCACATATACAGAACCAATAGAATATCTATATAGCTGCATGTATATTTTAAGAGATTCATTTCAGGAAGCTGGTTGAAGCAGTTTTGGGGGTTAGCAAGTCTAATATATATCAGGTAGTCTGGCAGTCTGGAAACTCTTGGGTAGGAGTCGGTGCTGTAGCCTTAAAGCAGAATGTCTTTTTTTTATTAACTCTATTTACAAAATTCCTCCACAGAAACACTGTGAATAATGCCTTTTTTTTTTTTGTTTTGTTTTGTTTTGTTTTTGAAATAGAATCTCACTATGTTGTACAGGCTGACTTCCTGGGCTCAAGGGACCTTCCTGTCTCAACCTGTTGGGTAGCGGAGACTACAGTCATGTGCTACCATGTATGTTTCCAATTAGTATTTTGTTGAATAACTGGATACTATAGTCTAGCCAAGTTGAAATGTAAAAGTAATCATATTTTACATGTCAAGTCCACTTCTTGTCAGCATGACATCTTAAATACAATGCATATCTCCTTAATTCTACTTGATTTTTAAATGAAAAGCATAACAAAATCATACTTTGAATTAACATAGTACATGAATCCTTCTTACAATCAAAAACACACTAAAACTTTCCCTATAAGGGTATGCAAATTCCTTGGATAATGTTTACTTTTATAAAAATCCCATAAATTAAACACTATGATGATATAAAGTCAACTCATTAGAAAATGTTATGTTATATGATAAAGATTAAGATAAGGAAGAAATAAAGGATATTCTACATAAGTAAATATAAATGAATACATATACAAAGTTAATATAAATCATCTCAACCAGTAGTGTAAATCCTTTCTTCATGCATTGATTCAGAGATCTGTCGAGCTCAAAGTGGCTGGGTACTATTTTAATTTCCAGTTTGATACAATTATTGTGTTTCTTGATGGAAGCATTCTTCTCTTTGGATAAAAACCAAATTCTTGTTTGCCATTGAGTGTCTTGGGGTAATAATGAGTGGCACCACTCCCATTTCCTCTATCCATATATCTTGCTCTGGTAAGAAGAGCACCATGTATTGAATGTGGATTTAGAATATACATAGTTTCTGGAGAAATCACATAGCTAGTGAGATAACTGAGTTTTCAGAAAACCTTCCCACCATTCTATCAAGATAACTTCTTCAGAATAAAGGGTAACAGAGTAAGACCAGTGAAGTCCATGTGTTTTTGACCCATTTCTGCACTTGTTTTCTGTGAAGTGAGTTCCATGATCAGAAGTAATGCTATGTGGAATACCATGAGAGTGAATAGGCATTCTGAAAGTCCATGAATGGTGGTTTTAGCAAAATCATTGTGTACAAGGAAGAAAAATCCATACCCAAATAAATGTCTATTATTGGAGGCAAACATTTGGGGCCTTTGCATAATGAAAGGAGTTTAATATACTCAACCTGCTACCAGTTAGCATGTTTCTTCAAATTTTCTGATCATTTAGCTAAATTATGGGTCACAGCTCATAAATACATATACAGTAGTAGCTCTGTCCATTTTTTTCTTCTTCTTTCTTTTTTTTAAGACCACAGACCTGTAGTTTCTAAAAATAAAAACATATAAATAAAAACATAAATCTAGAGGATATAATATGATATTATAAGATACATGTAGATAGTAAACATGTCCATGTTCATTGAGGTATTATTCACAGTGGTCAAAATATGGAATTGATCTGTGTCTATCAATATATGAATGGATTAACTATGTATACATACATACAAAATGCAATATACACAATGGGATGTTATTGTGCCTTAAAAAGGAGGAGATCTTACCATTTGTTGTAATACTAATGAACCTCAGGGATAATATGCTATATGAAATAAGCAAAACACAGAACAAAAGTATTGCAGGCTCTTACTCTGTGAAATCTAAAAAAATAAAAATTCAAATATACAGAGAAGCAATATAAAACAGTAGTTAAGGGGACATGAGATATGTGGATTAAACAATATGAACACTATTTCTTTTTCTAAGTAAAGTGAACAACCGAGTACAGTATTTGAAGTTCTTCCCAATGGGTGGGGGAAGTTTCCCTTCACCACTACCCTAGGAATGTCCTAGAAAAGGATGTAGTTCTGGAAATAGCAATGTTTATATCATGCTTACATGTTGTGCCTACATAAATGGGGACCAATTTTTCCTCACTCCTCTGATTTTGGATAAATCTTCATGAGACTGTAGGGTTGGGATGAGATGGAAAATTTAACGTTGCAAGAATGGAGACCATGGGGCTGGGATTGTAGCTCAGCGGTAGAGCACTTGCCTTGCATGCGCGAGGCCCTGGGTTCGATCCTCAGCACTACATACAAAGCAATAAAATAAAGACATTGTGTTCATCAACAACTAAAAAAAAATATTAAAAAAAAAAAAAAAAAAGAATGGAGACCATGGCACCTGAACCATTCTCATGTAAAATATTCATGTCTTCAGGCTTGCTTGTGCACAATCTCACATATATTACTTCCCATTTGATGATGGAGAACTTCATGCATACACAAGTTTACAGCCATGTGGATTAGATAATACCCAGTCGTTATATAAACCTCAGGTCATATAACTTGCTGGCTCATGGTCAAGCACTCAGTTTGTACTAGTGCCCACTAGCCATCCAATAATTTTGTTCAAAGAAGAAGTAGTTATTAATATAGTACAGCAAAACTCTGCTCTGACATTCTAAATCTTGAGCTATGACTCCCTTATCAATTGGTCATATGACCACTGCCACCTCAGGTACTCTTGAATCTGCTCAGTCACATGGCTCAAGAAGTAAAATAGCTTATACAATGTACTGAGCCTTATTGCAGAACCTTCTCTTGTTCTAGATGCCTGGAAAAACCAGCAGCTATTGGAGCAACCTATCTAAATGAATCAGAATAGCATACTCAACTGAGTACACTATTTCCTGCAAAATCTCAACAGACACTGCAGGCTTTAACCTTCTTTTTTAATTGTACAAAGGGCCAGTTGTAATAACTGATCCTTCATAGGATTTTAAAAGGACTCTCTTGACCACCCCAAATCACTGGTTTCCTAGAAATTTCACTGTGTTAGTTTGCTCAATCAACAAAACATATCTGGTACATACAGTGTTCAAAACTAGAATCATTATTTAGTTAAGCTTGTAGTAATCCACTGTCATTCAACAAGATCCATTTGCCTTCTGTGCATGCCATATAGATGAGTTAAATGGGGGATGTGATGGGAATCATCACTCCTACAGTTTTCAAATCCTTAATAGTAGCAATAACCTCTTCAATCCCTCCTGAATGAAGAATTGCTTTTGGCTACTGTTAGGGTTTGGATATGAGGTGTCTCCCAAAACCTCCTTTGTTAATGCAGAAATGTTCAGAGGTGAAATAATTGGCTTCTGAGAGCTGTAGCCTAATCACCTAATTGGTCCAGCCTACTTTGAACAAACTAACTGGGTGGTAACTGTACTCAGGTGGGGTATGGCTGGAGTAGAAAGGTCACTGGGGACATGCCTAGAAGGGTTCATCTTCCCTGAGGCAATTTCTCCCTTCCTCTCTACTCTCTGGCTTCCATGAGCTGAGCAGAACTCCTTCACTATTCCCTTCTGCCATGGTGTTCTGCCTTTCTTTTGGTCCAGAGCAATGGACTTGGCCAACTATGGACTAAACTTCTAGAACCACAAGCAAAAAACAAATTTTTCTTTCTTTATGTTGTTTATATCATTTTGGTCACAAAAATGAAAAGCTGACTAACATAGTCATTACTTTTTCTAGGTAAGGGCAGTTCTAGTGCTTTCCACTTGGCATTTTCCACCATAATATATCTCATTCCAGAAGTCAAGGAACCAACATGGGTATTCAGCCACTTCCTGAGGATCTCTGTTCCAATTTTGCATTACAGAACTGGGGAAATAAGCACAGTATAGTTTCAGGAACCCGCTATATCTACAGTGAATTGAACTTGAGCTAAAATTCAATTGGTCTTATGACCTCCATAAGCCCTTACTCTGACTAGTGGATGAAAGCAATGTTTTGTGTTTTCTGGAATAGTTTGGACTTCAGAGCCAATGCCCACAAACTACCAAAAAGTCTGGTTTAATTTTTCCCAATGTACTTTAATCCTAGTCAAAGATCATAGGTCCCTTTGGGGAAAGATAGGAAAAAGATTAAGAGTGTAAGTTTTTGGCAGAGTACCTGCTTTCTACTTTAAGGCTACCCATTACTCAAGAGGTTGCTAGACCATAACCTTGTTCAAGTCTGGGAATTTGTCGAAGGGCTGAGACTCTGTAGTGATTCATATTAGAATTGTGTTCACTTGACCTAGAATTTTTTTTAATGTAGATGAAGTAGTTCATGTTTAAAGACAAATTATCAGCCTATCAACACTTTAGTCCTCTCAAAATCAAACTATTATGATTACTGCTTTGCCCCTGCCATCCATGATTATAACCCTGCCTTCTTTTTCTTTGTTGACTAATTGCTGCTACTTGGCCCCTGGCCTTCCAGGGTCCAATTCCTACCATTGCATTTAAGGATCCCACTTCCGTGGCACAAATTCCCACTTGTATCTGCCCTTCAAAGAGTAACCACAGAGCTGCTCAAGTGTTGGGCTCCCTCATGAATTTTTTCCTTGTAGTCATATTAAAGGTGAGTTTTCAAGACCCTTTCAAAATGAGTGAACAGATTTATCTCCTCTTATATTTCAGTACTCTTTAGTCTTTGTATTTCTTCCTCTGCAATATTTCAAGGCAATTTTGACATTTTGATATCATTTACTGTAGAACATTTTTGCGTCCATGTTTAAGCCAAATGACTAAGCAAACTGTGAAAGCTAATACCACAATATCAAATCCTGAATTTCCACTTAGTGGAGCTATATCTATAAATTTGACCTGATCTAAATGTATTTTCCTTCCTCTATTATCCTACATCATTGATATTCATTTGCACACATATTCTCTAGAATTCTATGTAAATTTTAAAAATTATACAATTATTTTGGAGTTTAGTACACCTTCTCAGGGGGCACATTTCGTACCTCACCTTTTGGGACCTGTTGGGACTCTCTTTTCAGGTATAAAAGCAAAGATGTAATCCACTGCTGTGGGTGGATCCTCAGGACAATGAGCATTGTGTTTTTGGCATCTACTTCAGCAGAGGCCTTAACTCTACTGACAAGGAAGACCCAGAGGAATATACAGATTTCCTGGCCCAGCTTTATTGCAATCTTCATACACATCTCCATTCTGATGTTTAGCATCCGTTTGTTCCTAATTAATACCTTACCCTAATAGAAGACATACTGTGAGTTTAGGGATTTATTTGTGATATAATTCAACTCCTAGAAAGATTACACTCTGTATTTAATGTTCAGAAATCCCAGTCTAGTAGCTGTAGGAGATAGTGTTTATTTAGAACAGGCATATAAATGCTCATGTTATGTATGTATGCAGAGTTTAAGTTAGGATTTTAAATCCTGAATTCATCCTTGTTTCTCTCTCAGGCATAGTTAAGAGAAAGCAGCCAAACTCATTATCCTGTCTGAATTATGTGTTCTGAATTATGGTCACCAAGAAACTTACTTTACGTAGGTGTTTGATTAAGAGCATCCAACAGTGATATGTTGTGCATCTCTGTTATCTCTCCATGGCATGGACTACTGATATTCTCATTAATTTGGAAAGAGTCATCAGTGCCTTTAAATCTAATCAGATAGCTAATCAATTCTGTAAAACCCCCAAACCAATTCATAACCATTATAATTCTGTTTCTTTCCTTTTTTGCCTATTTAAAATTTATTTTTATTTTTTAAATGCATTTCGAGTCATAGTACATACGTAGAGCTCAATTTTCCATCTCTCTTGTTGCAAACAAGTTAGAGTCACACCATTCGTGTCTTCATACATGTACCTAGAGTAGTGATGTCCATCTCATTGTACCACTTTTGCTATTCCTATTCACTCTTCCTTCCTCCACCTCCCCCCCCGTCTCTTCCAAAGTCCCTTCATTTCTCCCATGCTTCCCTTATGTATCCCATCCCCCTTATGTATCAGCATCCACTAATCAGAGAGAATATTCAACCTTTGGCTTTTGGGGATTGGCTTACTTCACTTAGCATGATATTTTCTAGCTCCATCCATTTACCTGCAAATGCCAAAATTTTATTCTCTTCTATTGCTGAGTAATAGTCCATTGTGTATATATACCACAATTTCTTTATCCATTTATCTATTGAAGGGCATCTAGGTTGGTTCCACAGTTTAGCTATTGTGAATTGTGCTGCTACAAACATTGAAGTAGCTGCATTATTGTAGTATGCTGTTTTTAAGTCTTTAGGGTATTGGCTGAGGAGTGGGATAGCTGGGTCAAATGGGGGTTCCATTCCAAGTTTTTTAAGGAATCTCCATACTGCTTTCCAGATAGGTTGGACCAATTTGCAGTCTCACCAGCAATGTTTGAGTGGGCCTTTTTCACCACACCCTCACTAGCACTTATTGTTACTTGTATTTTGGATAGCTGCCTGGGGTGAGATGAAATGTTAGGGTAGTTTTAATTTGCATTTCTCTAATTGTTAGAGATGTTAAACATTTCTTTTGTTTGTTTGTTTGTTTGTTTTGTTTTATTTCGGGTTACATGTTAACAGTGTAAATTGATTCATTGTACATAGATAGAGGATAACATATCAATTCTCTAGTTGTAAGTTGTGTAGAATCACAACATATATGCAGTCATACATACAGGTAGGGTTATTATGACCATCATATTCCACCACCTTTGCTGTCCCCATGCCCCCTCCCCCCTTACACCCCTGTGAACAGAGATCCACCATTGTTCCCATGTCCTTCCCCACATTATGGATCAGCATCCACTTATCAACGAGTACATTCGGCATTTGGTTTTCTGAGATTGGCTTACTTCACTTAGCATGATATTCTCCAAC
>PVHX01008666.1:0-81649 GCA_004024805.1 Geosciurus inauris
CTATCCCTAACCCTAACCCCTAACCCTAACCCTAAACCCTAACCCTAACCCCCAACCCCTAACCCTAACCCTGACCCTGACTCTGACCCTGACCCTGACCCTAACCCTAACCCCTAACCCCTAACCCTACCCCTACCCTAACACTAACCTTAAACCTAACCCTTAACTCTAACCCTAATTCTAACCCTAATCCCTAACCATAATCCTAAACCCTATCCTTAAACTGCTAACCCTAATCCCTAACCCTATACCTTAACCCTAATCCTAACCCTTAACTCTAACCCTAATTCTAACCCTAATCCCTATCCGTAATCCTAAACCCTAACCTTAAACTGCTAACCCTAATCCCAAACCCTATACCTTAACCCTGAACCCTAACCCTAATCTTCAACCCTAACCATAAACCTAACCCTAAACCCTGACCTTTTACGTTGTTTCTGACCCTAACCCTAACCCCTGACCCTAAGCCCTAATCCTCATTCTATCTTTAACCCCTACTCTAACCCTGACCCTCACCCTCACCCTGACCCTAACCCTCTGATCCTAACTTTAACCGTAATCCCTAAGCCTAACCCCTACCTCTTTTACCCTAACTCAACCCCTAAACCTAACCCTAATCGTAATCCTAACCCTAACCCTTAACCTTTAACTTTAACCCTAACCCTAACCCTACAACCGTAACCCTAACCCAACCCCAACCTGACCCTAACCCTGATTCTAATTGTTACCCTAAATCCTAACCCTAAACCCTAACCCTCTAACCCTCTAACCCTAACCTCTAATTTTAACCCCTTACCCTTTACCCTTATTTTTTAACCCTTATCCTTTAACCCTAACCCTAACCCTATTCCCTAAGCCCTATCCTTTACCCTAACCCTAAATAAAATATTAAATAGGGCTGGGGATGTGGCTCAGTAGTTGAGTGTCCCTGTGCTCAATCCTTGGTACCCCCCCCAAAAAAAGAAGTGATCAACTCACTCCCCTGACCTAAGGATCCCCAGGCCTCCTCTACTCAAAACAAAAAATAACAGAAGGAAATGCAAGTCAAGCAAGCAACTCACCCAGGACTTGGTGATTTCTGGCTGCTCCTGGGAAATACACAGCCACTCTAGTAACTGCTCTGTCCTGGGGCTCTTCTGCCTCTGCCCAGCTCCTCCCAGGAGAAGCCTGTGGTCAGAGGTCCCTCGGCACAGGACAGGCTCCTGACCTGGGAACTCTCTAGAGCTACAATACCCACAATTGCATAGGCTGGAAATTCCTAGGATTCCCCAAAGTGAGTAGTAAATCAAAAATTACATTACCCATAATCCTTAGAGGAAGCATCTCCCAGGACATCCAGCGTTGAGCAAGCAAATCAGGGAACTTTACTTCCCACAATTCTAAGTGTAAGACTAAATGACCAAAGGAGGTAAAATAAAACCATGAGCAAGCACCAATTGCAAAGCAAAACCGCCAGGAAAGGCTTTATCGGGAAGCACACTCCGGGCAAACTCCCGCTCAACAGGGCGGATGGGGAGAAAATGGACGTGCGTTTGGAAGCACAAAGAATTTATAGGGCTCGGTCAGGAAGGGGAAGACTTAAGGCCGGAAGAGAAGGGCTTGAGGCAGGAAGAGGAGGGCATCCAGAGTCCTGTACCCCTGGTATTGGTCAGGGCCTCCTGCTGACGTCAGAGTTCTTTTTTTTCTGGATCCTGCTTACGGCCGGCTGCTCCTTGCGCATGCGGGCAGCTTCCCGCTTCTTTCCCTGCAGCTCACATCTGCTGGGCCATCCGCTGCTCCGTTCCCTGCAGCCCGCAGGTGCACGGGCCAATTGCCACCTCCCTCCTTGCAGCCTGATCTATCCAATCGGCACCCCGCATCTTGCAGCCCGCGCAGGCATGGGCTGATTGCCGCCTCACAGCCCACGTTGGCGCGGGACGCTTGCCTCCCCCCTCCCTGCAGCCTGCGCCGGCGCCGGCCAGCCGACGTGAGCTCCTGAGCGGACACGACACTAAGAACATGCATTTCCCAGGATCTATTGCGGTGAACAGGCAAAACCTGGGATTATATAGCCCACCATGCCAAGCAGTAAGGAGGCTCCCAGAATACCCAGAATACCTAGTAGTGAGCAAGGAAATGTTGGGACTATGTTATCCATAATGGTTAGAAGAGGAAGTTCCCAGGATCCTTTGCATGGTGAGGACAAATTGTGAGACCACATTACCCACAATTCTAACAGGGAGGAAACTCCCACAATTCCCCAGAGTTAGTAAAAATTACAGAACTATATTACCGACAATTCTATGCGAGAAGGAAGTTCCCAAAATTCCCAGAGTAAGCAGTAAGCCTGTGACTACTTTACACAGAATACTTAGGAGAGGCAGCATCCAAAAATACCTAGTCATGAGCAGGCAAATGTTGGGACTACATTACCCATAATCCTAAGGGGGAGGAAGTTCCCAGGATCCTTTGGACAAAGAAGATATATCATGGGACTACATTACCCACAAGTCCAAGAGGGAAGGATGCTCCCACAATTCCCCCTTTAGTGTAAAACAGGGGACTACATGACCCACAATTCTATGGTGGAGGAAGTTCCCAGAATCCTTTGTTTCAAAAGGGCAAACCATGGGACTACATTACCCACAGGTCCAACAGGGTAGGAAGCCCTCCCAATTCCCCAGTTAGTTTAAAACTTGGGGCTATGTTATCCCCAATTCTATGAGGGGAGGACGTTCCCAAAATTTCCCAAAGTGAGCGGTAAGACTGTGACTACTTTACACACAATACTAAGGAGAGGCAGCATCCAAAAATACCTAGTTGTGAGCAAGCAAATATTGGGACTACGTTACCCATTATCCTAAGGGGGAGGAAGTTCCCAGTATCCTTTGGACAAAGAGGATATATCATGGGACTACATTACCCACAAGTCCAAGAGGGGAGGATGCTCCCACAATTCCCCAGTTAGTGTAAAGCGTGGGACTACATGACCCACAATTCTATGGTGGAGGAAGTTCCTGTAATCCTTTGTTTTATAAGGGCAAACCATGGGACTACATTACCCACAATACTTAGGGAGGAGACTCCCTGAATACCCACCAGTGGGCAGAGAATCGGGACTACATTACCCATAATCCTAAAAGGGAGGAAGTTCCCAGAATTTTCTGCACAGAGAAGCTAAATCACAGAACTACATTCTCCACAATTCTAACAGGGGAGGAAGCTCCTGCAACCGTCCCCCCACCCCCCAACAAACACGGTGTAAAACGTGGGACTATATTACCCATCATTCTACGCTGTAGGCTGTTCCCCGAATTCCCCAAAGTGAGTGATAAGCCCGTGACTACTTCACCCACAGTACTTACAGGAGGAGGTTCCAAAAACACACAGCGGCGAGCAGGCAAACGTTGGGACAATTTTGCCCATAACCTTAAGGGCAACAAAGTTCCCAGCATCAGTTGAATGGAGAGGACAAGTCATGAGTTTACATTACCCACAATTCTAATATGGGAGGAAGCTGCCACAATTCTCCACATTTATAATAAACTGTGGAAATATATTACCCACAATTCCATGGTGGGAGTGGAAGGAAGTTTCCAAAATTCCTTAATGTGAGTAGTAAGAATACCTATGGGAGAGGCTTCCAGAATACCAAGCTGTTTGGACTATATTACCCATAATCCTAAAGGGGAGGATATTCCCTGGATCTCCAGAGTTAATGGTTCTACCACCCATGTATCCATGGTCCTTAGTGGCAGAAATTCAATGATACCCCTTGACTTTGCCAATCTCACTAACCCTCGCCATGTGGCTAATCTTTGACTAGCCCTACCCCTAACCCTAAAGTTACTCAGAATCCACAAGGTATGAGGGCAAGCATGTGGCATTCAGCTTCCGTGGGTCTCCTGGCAGAGGTGTGTGGGTAAGGTCTAGGACTACATCATCCATGAATCCTTTGGGTGAGGAAGCACCCAGGATCTCTCAAGGAGAGCCAGCCAACCTCAAAACCTAATTGTAATGACGGTTGTAACATAGTTCAGCATTTGGGTGGCTCTTCATGGAGGATCCAGGGAACTTTGACTCCCTTAGGATTGTAGGTCACTTAGTCCAGAATTGTGCCCACCCACAGGACGTGGTGGAAGGAGTTCTCCTGCAAGCTTCTGTCCCTGAGGGCTGTGGGTAATGTAGTGCAGCATGTTGCCAGTTTATGGTGGGAGCGTGCTTCTGCGTGCTGCCCCCACCCCCTGTGGGTTATGGGTAATTTTGCTGGTTCTCTGCAGAACCCAGGGAACTTCTGTCCCATTAGGATTGTGGATAATTAAGTCTCATGTATTTTCTGGCTCAGACGGGTTGGTTCTGTGCACTTCCACCTTCCTCCCAGGGTTGTGGATAATGTAGTTCAGCAATTTGCCCATTCATAAGGTGGGGGTGAGGGGGGAAGGGGGCTCCTGAGAGCTTCTGTCTCTGACGGCTGAGGGTAGTGTAGTCTAGTGTTTTGCTGGCTGTCTGTGGGGTGGGGGACCTGGGAGATTTTGCCACCTCAGGAGTGTGAATTATTTAGTCCCATGTTTTACCAGCTCACAGGAGGCAATGCACTCCTGTTATTTCCACCTCCTCCCCAAGGATTGTGGGTAATGTAGTCCCACATATCACAGTTCATGATGGGGGAATTCCTATGTGTGCCCCATCCCCACCCCCTGAGGATTGTGGGTGATGTAGTCCCACATTAATACAGCTCCTGATGGGAGAAATCCCACCACAGAAGACTGTGGTAAGGTAGTCCAGTGTTTTGCTGGTTCTCTGTGGGAGACACTGAGAGCTTCTTCCCTCTTAGGATTGTGGGAGATGCAGTCCCACATTTTGTTAGCTCACAGCTCTCATGTGAGCTTCTGCTGCCCCCTGAGAATTGTGGGTAATGTAGTCCAGTGTTTTTCCCACACACACCTCTGCCAGATGTCTAGGTAAGCTACAGCTGCATGCTTTCATAGGCACCCTGAAATTTTCTAGTACTATGGTCCAGTTACTTACACATGCAGCTCTTACCACAGGGGACTATCAGGTGCAGTCTGCACATTTCCACCCAGGCATTCTAAACAGTATAGTGCTGTATTCTCCTTGTATAGATCATGGAGGGCCATGGGAGCTCCAGGCTGTGTATTCACAAATGGAAGCTTGGGAACTCTAGGCAGTGATGTCCAGTTCTATTGCAGAGACCTCCTGGAGCTGCAGGCACCCAAGGTTCATGGTTAGTGTATTCATTTGTTCTGCCCATGCATTCCTCACCCCAGAGGCAGGGAGCTGCATGCCATGTGGATATCCAGAGAACCATGAAGATTCTACCAGTGCAGACTGGCATTGTGCTGCTCAACCCTCACCAAGGAGGCCTTTGGAGGCTTTGGACCATGTGCTTGCCCTGGTGTCCCAAGGAATCTGGGTACTCTATCTCAGTGACTGCCTGTCCAGCCTTCTCCACAAAGGACTGTGGGAGCTGTAGCAATATGTTTTCCCAGGCACCCTAGGGATTCTGGCAGTGTATTCAGGCACAGTTGTCACCATAGTGGCTTCTGGTAATTGTCAGGTGGGCCACTCAGCTGTGTGTAGACTTACCCAGAAAGCCCTGGTATTGTCTACAAAACTCATAGTCACACAGTGGGAAGACCCATTCAATACAGCTGCAATGTTATTATCACATTGATACATGAATTTCTCAATATTTTTCAAATACTTTAACACTTTTTAAAGATAGCCATAAAAATAAAAACAATGAGGTGGCACTAGCCCTTTACCTCAGGTACTAGTGAGGGTCCAGGAGCTAGGACCACAATGTTTCCCCTGTACTATCTTGAGTTTAGGTCTCAGGGTTTCTCCTTTCATTTTCCTGGGATTTCTTCCCATAAAATGTACTTTAGCATACTATGACAATGAGCAGCCAAAGCCTTAACCAAAGGATATTTTTGTAAAATTAAGTCCCACTAAAATATTACCTACAAAAGTAAAGAACAGGGGCTGGGGTTGTGGCTCAGTGGTAGAGTGCTTGCCTCACATGTGTGAGGCACTGGGTTTGATCCTCAGCACCACATAAAAATAAATAAAATAAAGATATTGTGTCCTTCTACAACTAAAAATATGTTTTTAAAAAGCCTTTAAAAAAAGTAAAGAACATAGCAGAGCTTCTTCCTCAGCACATAGGATAGTTGACAAGAAGCTTTTCTTTATTCTTCACCTCCTTTTCCTCGGATTGACTTTAGGTATCCCAAAACCACAGTGGCATCTCCACATGTAGATGCCAAAGGGAAGAACTCTCATGGTACACATGGTCCCTAGGTGTCCCCAGCCAAGGCAACTTCCTGTGAGGGTATCAAGGAGGCTCTACCACAACAGTAATGGTCTCAAGGTGTCTGCAGCCATGGTCTCTCCCTGGGTGGGTCTCAAGTTTAGGGTCAGGGTCACCTCACTGTGGACATGGCACCCAGGTGTCCCCAGCCACAGCATCCTCCCGTGTGGGTCCCAAGGAGAAGGGAGCTTTTGTCACCACAGTCATAGCCCCAAGGTGTCCACAGCCATGGTCTCCCCTGGTGGACAGCAAGGTGAAGGTTAGGGCAGGTCTTGAACTTTAGGGTTACCTCACTGTGGACATGGCCCCCAGGTGTCCCTAGTCATGACATTTTCCCTAGTCATGAGTCCCGAGAAGGAAGTTTGCTGTGGGCACAGGACACTCATCCCTGACAGGCTGATAACTCAAAGGGATCAGAAAATAATCACTCTGAGCACACCCTGCCGGCCACTGTGGGCAGTTGAGGATGCTCAGTGCTCACTGTTCAGCAGCACCCTTGTGGCAGTCCTGGTGAAGTTCTGAAATTCATGGTTCTGATTTTTCTAGGCCATAATTTGGGAAATCAAACAGCAATAGAATCCACCACCCCATATTTGATCATAATGGATAAAAAGAGCAAAAAGCAAAATACATGGTCAATAGGCAAAAGTCAAATGATTTCTTATATATCAGCAGTAATGTATAGGGAAAATTAGAATTTAAAAACTAGAATAAGAAAAAAATTAAACAATTCCATTTACAATAGCACCCTGTAATGGTTCATTTGAATTGTCAGCTTGATTGGATTAAGAGACGCTGAGGATTAAGGGGTTTATGGTGTGTCTAGGAATGATTGGCATATAGGATAGCCAACTGAAATGGAGACCCTCCCTAAGCATGGAAAGCACCATCTAATAGGATGATAGCTTGGATGGAATAAAAGTTGGAAGGACAAGAAAGCAGAAGCAGATGAAAGCTCAATTCTTCTTAAACAGGTTCTTGATTTCTGCTGTGATCATCTAAGGATATCAGACTCTTGCTTCTTCATTCTTCCAAAGCAACTCTGCCAGTGATTCTCCAGAAGCCTTTAGGTATTACTGTTGAACCCTCTTCTGGAGCTTTAGCTTCGTGGATTTCACAGCTACTGATTCTTCCAGCTCCCCAGCCTGCAGATGGCCATTGTGGACTATCCAGCTTCTGCTCACATAAGCCAACCTAATAAGTCTCCCTTTTATAATTATACTTACTGTTGATTCTGTTCCTTTAGAGAACTCTAATACACACCCCCAAAATTGAAAACTTAAAATATAAGTTTTATATTACAATTGCACTTTTAGAAACCTTTCGATGAAATAGAAAAAATCAAACAAAATATAAATAAACACAGAAATATTCCTTTTTCAGGTCTTTATATAGTCAAGATGAAATTCTCAAAAACTTGATCTGCAGATTTGGTGCAACACTCAAATTTTCAAGACACTGTTTCTTAACCCAGAGTAGATGACACAGATTACAGAAGAACAAGGAACTCACACATCTGTATCCCCAATCCTATCAGAAAGCTGAGGCAGTGAAGAAAGTGTGATGCTGTAAATGAATACACAGAGAAATGGAGATGAGTGGAGAGCCCAAAACATACCCACTAAATACAGGCAGTATGATTTTGTCAAAGATAAAAAGACATTCAATGAAGAAAGGAACATCTGCTCCAAAAAGGGTGATGAAATGTTTGGAAACTCTCTGGGAGAAATGAACATGAAAAACCTTTATAATGTTCACAAAACTCACTCTAAATGGTCCATGGGCTTATATGGAAAATGTGAAACTAGAAAAATTATAGAAGAAAATAGTTATGACCATGTTTCATGATGAGTTTTTTGATACAGCTTCAGGACAAATCCTTGAAAGAATTAATAATGTGGACTTTATTAAAATTTAAATTGTCACTGGGCATGCTGGTGCATGCCTGTAGTCCCAACTACCAGGGAGCCTGAGGCAACTTAGAAAGATGGTGAGGGAAGGTGGGGGAAGGTGGGAAGGTCATTTTTATTGTGGTGTATTTGTTAGCTTGCTCCTCTAGAACGTAAACCTTCAAAGGAATGCGTCTGTAGCTCAGTGGTAGAGTGCTTGCCTAGCATGTGTGAGATCCCACCTTCTCCCACCTTCTCCCACCTTCACTTCCCCCACCTTCTCTTCTCCCAACTTCTCTTCTCCCACCTTCTCTTCTCCTACCTTCTCTTCTCCTACCTCTCCCACCTTCTCCCACCTTCTCTTAACTTCTCTTCCCTTTTCCCACCTTCTCCCAACTTTGCCCTCCTTCTCTCACCTTCTCTTTTCCCACCTTCTCTTCACCCACCTTCTCCCAATTTTTCTTCTTCCACCTTCTCTTCTCCAACCTTCTCCCACCTTCTCCCACAATCTCTTCCCTCACCTTCTTGAATCTTCTCTTAACTTCTCCCACCTTCTCTTCTTTTACTGCCTCTTATCCCACCATATCCCACCTTCTCCCACCATCTCTTCTGCCAACTTCTCCCAGCTTCTCTTTTCCCACCTTATCCCACTTTCACCATTTCTTCTCCCACCTCCCCCACCTTCTTCCACCTTCTCTTCTCCCGTCTATTCCCACCTTCTCCAACCTTCTTCCACCTTCTCCCATCTTCTTTCATCTTCTCTTCTCCCACCTTCTCCGACCTTCTCTTCTCCCACCTTCTCCCACCTTCTCCCACCTTCTATGTTCTTAACTTCTCCCACCTTCTCCCATCTTCACCCAGCTTCTCTTCTTCCACCTTCTCTTCTCTCATGTTCTCCCATGTTCTCTTCTCCCAACTTCTCTTCTCCCACATTCTCTTCTCCCTGAGGTACCTGCCCTGCTCAGAGCTGGGCTCAGGCAGCACAGGGTGCACTCACAAAATGGCAGGTGCACACCAGTGTGTCACAGGCCTGGCCCACCCTCCCCTTCCTCAGCAGAGCAATTCCTAGGAAACCAGTAGAGGGGAAATACATTTAAAAAGCCTAGACTCTGTCCTCTTTGACTTAGGGTGTTGCCAGTGTCCTGAAGTTGGAAGCTCAGTGCTCCCCATGTGGTCCCCCAGGCTTGCTGTCAGAGCAGAGTATTCAGGGACAGGCAGCTAAAGAGCTATGCAATGCATGCCCTCTCCAGGGACTCTATGAATTAAAGTAAAGGAGTGAATTAACCCTGCTGTTAAAACTAGAGCTTGTGAGCTTCTCTCCTCTAGAAGGTCACCTTCAAAGGACTGGGTCTGTAGTTCAGTGGTAGAGTGCTTGCCTTGAATGTGAGAGACTTGGGTTCAATCCTCAGCACAAGAGGGAATTGGGGGAAGCTACTTTTAGCTCATTTTTTATTGTGCTATATTTTTTAGCTTCTCTCCTCTAGAAAGTAACCTTCGAAGAACTAGGTCTGAAGGTGGGTCTTCTCCTACATTCTCTTCTCCCATGTTCTCTTCTCCCACATTGTCTTCTCCCCGTGGTCTCTGTCTCACTCAGAGCTGGGCTCAGGCATCACAGGGTGCACTCTCAGGGCACCAGGTGCACAACAGTGCGTCACTGGCCTGTCCCACCCTCCCCTTCCTCAGCAGAGCAATCCCTAGAACACTGGTGGAGGAGAAATACATTTATAAAGACTTGTCTCTGTCCCCTTTGACTTGGGGTGTTGCCAGTGTCCTGAAGTTGGAAGCTCAGTGCTCCCCACGTGGTCCCCTGGGCTTGCTGTCAGAGCAGAGTGTTCAGGGACAGGCAGCTAAAGATCTATACAATGCATGCCCTGTCCTGGGAATCCCTGAATTAAGGCAAAGGAGTGAATTAACCCTGCTGTTAAAACTCAAGCTTGTGACTTTAAATTTACTGTCTAGGGGATACTGTCCTGTGCTCAAAGACAATCTCCTAAAAGGCTGCCGAGCTCTCAGTGACACAGCCTCTTCCAAGTGTTTGTCCTGTATCTGATCTGTACCCCCCACAGGATTCTGGGAAGTGTAGTCTGGTGTTGTTCTGCCCATGCGGCCCTCACTATAGAGGATTCTGGGAGCTTCAGGCCCTCAAGGATCATGCACATTGTAGCCTGGTGCTATGTTCCACACTACAATGCCTCCTTAGAGCTCTGAGCCCCCAGGAATTCTGGGTATTGTAGTCTGTTCTACTCAGGCAGTCCTGACATTAGGTTACTGAGAGATATGGGCCATTGATTATTCTGGGTAGTGCAGTCCATCCTACCTAAGTGGACCTCATCATCAAGGCTCCTGGGGCGTGCACATCACAAGCCTGCTTGGGCACCCCTGAGGAGTCTGGGTAGTGTAATACAAAGGTTGCCCATGCAGCCTTCCAAAGAAAGGTGTCTGGGAGCTGCTGGCCCCCAGAGATTTTGGGTAGTGTAGTCTTGCCTTCTGCCTGCATAGCCCTCACTGTGGAGGCCTCTGGAAGTTGCAGGCCACACAGGCACCTGGGTACCTCCATGAATTCTGGGTAGTGTAGTTTAGTTCTTATGCTGCAGCTCTCACCACTGAGAATCCTGGGAGCTACAGCTCCTGGGGATTGTGAATAATGTAACCTAACATTTTGCCAACTCATGCAGTGGATTCTGGGAGTTAAAGTCCCCTCCTTAGAATGGTGGGTAATGCAATCCAGTGGTGTGCACACTCATCACAGAGCGTTCTGGGAACTGTGGTCCCTGAGGATTGTGGGTAATACAGTGCATGGTTTTTGATCAATAACCATAGAGGATCCTGGGACTATAGCACCTGAGAATTGTGGGTAACATAGGCTTATGATTTGATTGCCACAGAGGATTCTGGGAGCTGCAATGGAGTGTTTTTTTTTTTTTCTACACAGCCCTGCTGGGAGGACCACTAAAGCTGTAGACACCATGCTTTCCCTAGTGCCCTGGAGATTCTAGCTAGTGTGCTCTTCTAATACAGCCCTCACCATAGAAACCTCTGGGGGTTACAGGGATACAGGCTATGCAAGCATTCACATGGATTCTGAACACTAAAGTCTGGTGTTCTACTCTTCCAGGTCTTACCCTAGAGGCCCCTGGGAACAGCAGGTAATGAGTAGCATAGTTTGCCATTCTGACCACACAGCTGTCACTGCAGAGTCTCTGCAACCTGCAGATCGCCAAAGGTTATGAGTAGTGCAGTCCACTGTAACCTTTACGGCCCTAACCCAGAAGCTCCTGGGAGCTGCTTGCTGCATTCTCACCTAGCCACCCCTGAAGACTCTGGGCAGTGTAGTGTAGCATTCTGCTGCTCAGCACTCACCATAAGCTTTGGGCCATGTACTTGCCTTGGTACACTGAGGATTGGGTAGTGTTTCCCAGCAACTGCCTGCCCAGTCAAGAAGTCTCCAAGAAGGCCTCTGGTACAATGAGGATTGGATAGTGTATCCCAGCAACTCCCTACCCATTCAAGGATTCTCCACAAAGGCCTCTGGTACACTGAGGATTCTGGGTAGCATATCAGAGAGACAGCCTGCCCAGCCAAGGATTCTTCACAAAGGTCTCTGGTACATTGAGGATCTTGGGTAGCATGTCCCAACAAATACCTGCCCAGCCAAGGATTCTCCACCAAGTCCTCTAGGAACGGCAGGCCACACAATTGCCCACAGGCCCCCATGAATTCTGGGCAGTAGTTGTTCTTCTCATGCAGTTTTCACCACAGAAGCACCTGGGAGTAGTGGGCCCCTGAGGATTTGTGAATGCTGGTTAGTGTTGTTCAGCATTCTGCCTACTTGACCCTCAGGGTATGGCCCATAGGTGCTGCAGGCCACATGCTGGGTCTGGTACCCCAAGGATTCTGGCTATTGCAGCAAAGAAACTGCCCATGAAACCATTACCACTGTGGCCCCTGGGACTTACCAGAGGTCCCACCCACTGTGAACAGCAAACTCCAGCATCATCAGGTTTCTTCTAAAAATATAGTTATGTAATAGAACACTTTAATACAAACACAATTAAAAATAATGATAAAAATTCCTTAATATCAAATGCCCAATATACACACATTTCTCCAGCTATTTCAAACAAATTTTATAGTTAGATACAAACAAATCAGGTTCAAACTAGGAGCATCCATTGTACTTGGTTAATATGTCTTAAGTCTTCCTTTTCTTGTCACCTACTTATTGACAGAAGTAGTTAATTTATACTGAAGAATTTCCAAGCCTGTGTTTTGCTTTTTTTTTAATCTCAATGCCTGGTGCTGAATCCAAGTCCTCACACATGCTAGGCACCACTCTACCAGGACCTATAACCCCAACCACAGGATTCTTCTCGTAACAGACACAAATACAATATTTACATGTAAAGTAACTCTGAATATTAACACAACTTCTCAATATTTCTCAAGTACTTTAACACTATAAGAAAACGAGTCATTAAAACATGAATAAAAGCAAGAAATGAGGTGCACATTAGCCCTTCCCCTGAGGCCCAGTAAAACTCCAGGTGCTGGACCCTCCCTGCACCATCTTGAGGGGGCATCTGTGTTTCTCTTTTCTGTGTCCTTGGATTTTTCTCCAAAAACACAGTCAAGCCACATAAAACACATTGGCATGTTATGATGATGAGCAGCCAAAGCCTTTAGTAAGGAATACGGCTGTAAAATAAGTTCTGCTAAACCATTAGCCGGGAAAGTGAAGAACATGGCAGAATTTCTTTATCAGCACACCAGACAGTGCACAATAAGCTCCTTCCTCATTGTTTCCTCACATGGACCTCCATCATCCTGAATCCACAGTGACATCTCTGTGGGTAGGTGTCAAGGAAAAGGAAGTTGTGATCCTCACCATAGACGTATCCCCCAGGCATCCCCAGTCCATAGTATCTCCCCAGAACAAGCAAACTCTGGTCCACACCATAGACATATACCCCAGGCCATGGTGTCTCTGCAGGCAGGTCCCCAGGACAAGCAAACTCTGGTCCTCACCATAGAATCCTCGAGGCATCCCCAGGCCATAGTGTCTCCCCAGAAGGGTCTCCAGGAGAAGGAAGCTCTGCTGCTGACCTTAGATAGACCCCCTCAGACATCCCTAGCTGTGGCATCTTCCAGGTGTATCCTGAAGAGAATGAAGTTCTGATCCTTACTGTAGGCATGGCCCCCAGGAATCCCCAGGCCATGGCATCTCCCTGGGTGAGTCCCAAAGAGAAGAAATCTTGCAGAGGACAGAGAACACCAACATCCAAAAGCAGGGGTTTCAAGGTGGTGGTCAGAGAAAGTTGTTCTGAACACCCGCTGCTGTCCACTGTGGGCAGCACAGGACACTGGGTGCTCAATGTTCAGAGCTACCTAAACCCCCTTGTACCAGTCACAGTGAAGCTCTGAAATTCTTAGTTCTGATTATTCCATCATGATTTTGAAAATCAAAAAGAAATACAGTTCACCATCCTATGTCTTGATCAAAATGGATGGAGATAGTAAGAAGCAAAGAACATGGTCCTTAGACAAAATCCATTGATTTTCTAGATATCAGGAATAATGCATAGAAACAGTGGAATTTGAAAACTGGGATAAGAAAATTTAAAAGCATTAACATTGAAAATAGCACCACCCAAAATTGAAGCACTCGCATATAAGTCTGAAATTACAATCATACATTCATAAAATCTTGAAACAGAATAGAAAGAAATCAAATAAAATACAAACAAATGCAGAGCTACTCCTTGTTCAGGTCTCAATATAGTTAAAATGAATTTATCTCAAAGTTAATCTGAAGATTCATTGCAGTTCCAGTCAAATTCCCCGCAAGCTCTTTCTAAACCTAAACTAGATAGCACCAACTGTAAAAGGACAAACTTCAGGAAGGCACACATCTGAATCCCAGAACCTGTCAAAGTATTCCATAGACTTGTATTTAAAATGTGAAACTGTAAAATTCTAGAAGATGTACATGACCACACATTTCCTGATGTTTTTAAGTATACCCCTCAAACAAATCCATGAAAGAAAAAGTTGGTAACGTGTACTGTGTTAAATTACTTTGTGAAAAATCATATTATGGAAACAAAAAGACTGGGCAAAATATTTGGAAAACACACATATAAAAAAAATGTGTCCAAAATATAGCAAGAAACTCAACAATAAGACAACTTAACTGGTAAATATTAAGCAGACAAGAAACAAGATGTCAAAGAAGCATAGAAATGATTCTTAGCATCACCTGTCATGAGGAAAGTGTAGGGGACTGGGTCACACAGGTGTGATGCAAGGATGAGCTATCAAGCTGAGCAGGCGGGGACACCCTGCTCTCTCTGGTCTTGGACACCAAGACTTGGCCCCAGCCCCTTGCCAACTGATGTGCCCGGAGACTCCTCTCCCCCTGGCCCCGGCTCTTTGCCAACTGGTATGTCTGGCCGGACTTCTCTTCTCCTGACCTTGGCTCCTGCCAGCAGGCCCAGCTTCTTGCCTGTTTCCCATAGCCCCAAACTGATACCAGCCCTGGACAGATACTGGCCCTGGCTTCTTGTCAGCCAGCCCCGGCTCCTTGCCAACTAAGATGACCCTTTAGGTGATTGGTTATAAATCAATTAGGTGATCCTCTGGTTGAACACTCCTATATAAACTTGTAACTTCCCCTTAATAAACAGTTCCTGCACTGAGACAGAACTCTCCGGCTCAAGTGTGGTAATTGTGTGCCGGATGACTTTACCTTTCTCAGCCGTCGTGACTCCCGGGGATCCCCTCCTCTCCGCTGGCCGAGGGGGGAGACTGATACCTGGCTGGGAGGACCCTGACAGAAAGCACAGAATAAAACCCTGAGGTGCACTGCACACCTGTTGAGCTGCTAAGGTCTTTCCTTCAGTGCAGTACCCACTGTGAGGAGGAGATGCAGCCACAGGCACTCTTGTGTGGTAGTGGTGCATAATAGTTCACCACTTTCAAAAAACTAGCTAATTTTTTCAAAGTTAGACATGGTGTCACCACATGATCCTAAGAACATAGACAACTGCCTCAAAAATGTATATCTATATAAAACCATGTGATTACATATTGTAGTTCTATTCACAATGGCCCAATATCTTAAGGAATCAGGATGCAATTCAACAGGTGAAAGAACAGCCGAACTGCAGTGCATCCATGCCATGGAAGCCCTGGAGTCTCTGAGCTCCCCCAGGCCTATCCTCTCATCCATACCTGGACCACCTGGCTTGTACTTAACCTTTGTACCTCACAGTGGAAAAAGTGGGTTCTGCATGGGAACACCTGTAAATGCAGACATTGACTCAGGAGAATGCAGACACAAAAGCCCAAGTCTGCATCCTGGCTCCTAGGAGCCTCCTCAGGAAGGACAGCAGGCCTGGATATAACTAGATGTAGCTGGAGTCACCTCAGGTTTTCTTCAGGTACTGTAGGGTCCTGGACACAGCCGAGGTCACTTCAATTCTTCTGCAGGCCCTGGACAAAGCTGGGCTCACCTCAGTTTCTCTGCATGTCCCTGGGGCCTGGGTGTATCTGGGGTCACCTCATTCCCTCTGCAGATCTCAGAGCAGCCTCCCAGCGCATGACAATGCAGGCCCACATTGTCATGTGGGACAGGGGGGACAGGCTCTTGTTGTTCTGTGTGGTCTTGTACCAAGCAAGATATCATCTCATGCAGACAGTTGCAGGCATCAAAGACTGGCCCTGCTTCACAGAGCAAGCTGGGGCACCTGTGCCCTAAGAACAACCACCTCCTTCTGGGGTACCAACACCCCAATTTGCTGCAACAGTCCTGGACAAACCATAGGAGCTGACTCCCTACTGTGCATGTGTTATATCAGCAGGTTCCAGAGCAGCTGTCCCTTTTGAATGCTAAGGGAGGGTGCAAAAAACCACAGGAATTCTAACACTCCACCTGGAGTGCTAGGCTTGGAGTGGGCAAGTAGAGTGTATTCTCTAATTCAGCAACTTGGCCTAAGGTGTGGTATCAGGGATATTCAGTGCTTCTCAGTGTGGGACAGTCCCTCCCACTTCTGGGGAAAGATCCACAGGAAATGAATTTGGGATTTTAGGGTGTCTGCACTCCTGTGTTCATTACAACACTATAGAGCTGGGGCATGGAGACAACCCAGTGTCTCTAGTGGGTGATGAAGAAAATGTGGTGTGTGTACACAATGGAGTATGATTCCACCTTGCAAAAGGAAATCCTGCCACATGTGGTGACATGGATGAGCCACAGGACCTTTGTTCAGTGAGGTGAAACAAACAGTGTGATCTCCTTGCTTGTGAGTCCAGTGGTGGTGGTGCAGTGAGTGCCCACTGAGGTGGGCAAATGTGGCAACGTGGCTCAGGGATGCAAGGTTTCCATTACAAGATGATAGTTCTCATGAGCTAATGCAGAGCCCAGCAGTTATAAGTAAAATGCTGGTGGTCACATGGAATTTGCTAGGACAACATATCTGAAGTGTCCACATCACACATACAATGGTAGCTCTGTAAAGCAATAGGTATGTTGAGTACCTTCACTGTGGGGACGAACACTGTGGAAATGTGTTCCACACCATCACCCATATACTTTTAGTGTACACAGCTCAACTGTTGATGGATGTACAGTGCAAATGTGTAACAAACTGTGGTGATGAATGTGCTGTACAGATGTGTCCTATGTCATCAACCATGAATCTTGAGCATGAAAAATTTCCACTTGCCAATTATACTTTAATAAAGCTGATGGAGAAAAGCACCATCACCCCACTTTGCAATTGAACTGGCCAATCTTATCTTCAGTCAGCTCCTCTATGGATGAAGTGGGGAGAGGGATGTGGAGGGAGGGAAGTTGAGGCGAAGTCTCCATTTGATATTTATTGAACATCTACCAGAAATGATACATCATCAGACAGTTGTTGCCTGAGGTGGAGAACAATCCTGCAACTGGCCGAGCAGGAGAGCCTGTTTTTGGAAACTTTCTTCTAATCACATCCTACTCTGCAACCATGCCTCACTCCATCAATGCCCCTCAGAGCCTGTGCACATGCACAGAGATGCACGCACACAGACACTTGTGAACACATGCACATGAACACATGTGCACAATCAGGTGCATGCATGTTCACACATGCACAAACACAAAGATGTGCACACACATATATGCATGAACACACGCAAGCACGGGTACACAGTAAACAGATACACATGTGCCACATGTGCCAACAGCTGCACACATACACACACATTTGCAAGCATGGTGGTCATAATGACTACAACTTCAGAGTTGTAGTGAGAAGGGAATGTGTAGGTAAAACATGTAAAGGAACAAAGATCATTAGGTACCTGTGCTTTTGGTGACTTCTTGTGGCAGCCACTGTACCTTGTCTTCCTGTGTCTCTGTCATTAATTGTGCTATTTACTGTTTTGCTATTTCAATCTTTGTTCAGAGCTTTTCTTTCACAAAACATTCTAAGTAGTCATTATGGCATGTTCCAGCTTCAAAAAGGAGACATTCAAGTACAGCAGGGATGAGCAGCCCCACTGAACGAGAGGAATAAGTCAATTTCTTGTGGGAGTACCTCTGACTAGGCACCTACAGAACTGCAGGGTGAAGTACAGAAAAGACCCCAGTGGGGCAAATGCTGTGTTTAGCTATGGACCTCAAATCAGAAACCCAGCCTCAGGGGGGCAATGCTGATCCTGGGAGCTGTAATTGTAACAGCCTGCCCTCAGCTGGGTCCCAGCCTGGAGAGGGGTGATGCTGATCCTGAGAAATGTAATTGTACCAGCATGCCTTCAGCAGGGTCCCATCCTAGATATGGGAATGCTGTTCCTGGGAGCTGTAATTGTTCCAGCCTGCCCTCAGTGGTGTCCCAGCCTGGAGAGGGGTGATGCTGATCCTGAGAGCTGTAATTGTAACAGCCTGCTCTCAGCTGGGTCCCATCCTAGATAGGGGAATGCTGTTCCTGGGAGCTGTAATTGTTCCAGGCTGCCCTCATTGGGGTCCCAGCATGGAGAGCAGGTGATGTTGTTCTTGAGAGATGTAATTGTACCAGCCTGACCTAGGCAAGCACTCTACCGCTGAACTACAACCCCAGCCCCAGTAACATGGTATTTTAAATCTCAGCTTCCCTATGACCACATTCCATTAACCAGTTCACTAGGTCATGCTGAGGGTCATATTCACTGGACATTATGTAGGGTCCACATTCTTAGACTCTTATGAGATTAGTTCTAAGAGAAACAGCGCTCACAAGAGAACTTTCTGTATAACGGGGCACTGGATACTCCTGGGCATGCCATGCAATGATGAACTCATTGCCTCTCTTGCTTCTCTTGGTTCCTGTTCTGTTTCAGGGTCCCTTTCAGAAAAGCTCTGGCATTGCAATATTCTGCCACAACTCCACAAACAAGTTTGTTGAATTTAAAAATCAAAGGCATTTAAAGATGTTTTTGTAGAAGCGTTTGCTTCACAATTTTACATTTAAGATAAAATGAGAGTAACTAGATTTTTTGTGTTGCAGAGTAGTTCTTCAAAGTTTGCAGAATTATATTTTGATACTCCTTCAAATACTCTCAAAATGTCATGATAAAGCAAATATGTGCATTTGAAATGCAAATGAAGGAAGGAAATGCAAAACTGAAGGAAGAGAGATTTCTAAATCTGTAGCACATGTGCTTTCTTCCTAAGTATTGTGCATTTAACACCCCAAGCACAGCACAAGCAAACTGGACAGTCTGCCTTCGCTACATGGAAGGGCTGCTGGACTTGAGGCTGGCTCAAGGTTACCACCCACATCCTGCCTACACAGATCATTCCTTGCACTGGAGGAGTTCTGCAACTACAGTGAATTTCTGTGCCATCATGAGGACCATGCATACTTGCTAAAGTAAATGAACACTGGCACAGCAATCCAACTTTTAATGACTACTTGGGGAGAGGGGCTGAGCATGAGTCTGCCAAGAGTGACAGCCAGAGACCACCCATGCCCAGATGGCTGTGGGAGGAAGGAGCAGAGATGTCTCAGGTGCTGTCCTGTGCCTTGGAGCAGTAGGTCATCTTAGGGTACCTGGCTCAAGAGCAGCTCTTCCTGTCTTCTGAATTCACTCTCAAGTGGCCTCAACCTATTCATGAGGGAGAAGCCCTCACATCCTAATTACCTTTTTGAAGTCCCACCCCTTAACACTGTCACAGCCACTATTAAGTTTCACATGGGTTTTGGAGGAGACATCCCTTCAGACCACAGCAGAAGCCACTAGCGAGAAGAGATGTGTGATCTTGGCATGGCTCTTCGGAGGTAGAAGAGGCTCAGACAGCTTCTGGGACACAGTGTCAGCCAGAGGAGGCTGCAGTGCTAAGAGAAAGGTGCCTGGGGTACCTGGGTCTTGGGAAAGGCACAGAGCACAGGGGAGGTAAACACTGGTCAGGGGCAGAGTCAGCATCTACATGTCAGAAGGGAAGAGGCTGCTCCCAGGCTGCAGAGGAAATTCATAAGCAACACTGCACTGGCTCCAGGAGAGTCTCAGAGCTGCATGTCTGCCAGAAGTTGGCTTCCTGTGAATATTGCCTGTGTCTGTTTTAGGACAACACCCCTTACGTTTCCTTCTGACTTGTTGCAACGTTTTTGCTCTGAACATTAAAGATAAGTAGTTTGGTTCTAAAACTTAAGGTTTTAAAACCTTATTTACAGAACCAGTTCTACGTGGTAGCTTCTGAGGTGGCTTCCCACTTCAGAAGAGTGGGAAGGGAACCCTGTGAGGGCCAGTGCACAAGATGAGGGCCCAGCGAGTGTGGGGAGGAGTTTCTACCTCTCACTGGCCAGGAACTGTAAAGGTCACGGCCCTCACACGGCCTCAGTCTGCTCATCTGTGAATTAATAATCTTGAAAGCCTTCCAACATTTACAGATTCTCTGTGACCTCTGGAGTTGTACCAAGTGGACCTTGAGGAGAAAGAAAATACACTGACTAACTTTTTTACCTAACTTTTTTAAAAATGTTTTTTCATTGCACACATTTGTTATCATCCTCTATAAGCATTTAAGTTTGCAACCCCTGGAATGTGTATCCTTTTTTTAAAATTTATTTATTCTAATAAGGTATACATGACAGCAGAATGCATTTTGATTCATTGTACACAAATGCAGCACAACTTTTCATTTCTCCGGCTGTGCATGATGTAGAGTTGCACCATACATGTACCCAGGGCAATGACGTCCATCTCATTCCACCATCTTTCCTGCCCCTATGTCCCATCTCTCCCTTCCCTCTCTCCCCTTTGACCAAATTTCCCCCATTCTTCCCATGCCCCCTCCTTCTTTATGGATCAGAATCCACTTATCAGAGAGGACATTCAGCATTTGGTTTTTTGGGATTGGCTTACTTCACTTAGTATGGTATTCTCCAACTCCATCCATTTACCTGCAAATGCCATAATTTTATTCTCTTTTATTGCTGAATAATATTCCATTGTGTATATATACCACAGTTTCTTTATCCATTCATCTATTGAAGGGCATCTAGGTTGGTTCCACAGTTTAGCTATTGTGAATTGAGCTGCTATAAACATTGAAGTGGCTGCGTCACTGTAGTATGCTTTTTTTAGGTCCTTTGGGTATAGACCAAGGAATGGGATAGCTGGGTCAAATGGTGATTCCATTCCAAGTTTTCTAAGGAATTTCCAGATATGTTGTACCAATTAGCAGTCCCACTAGCAATGTATGAGCATGCCTTTTCCCCCACAACCTTGCCAACACTGATTGTTGTTTATATTCTTGATAATTGCCATTAGGACTAGCGTGAGATGAAATCTTAGAATAGTTTTGATTTGCATTTTTCTAATGGCTAGAGATGTTGAACATTTTTTCATAAGTCTATTGATTGATTGTATTTCTTCTTCTGAGAAGTGTCTATTCAGCTCCTTAGCCCATCTATTGATTGGGTTGTTGTTTTTGTGGTGTTCAGTTTTTTGAGTTCTTTATATATCCTGGAGATTAGTGCTCTATCAGATGTGTGTGTGGCCAAAATTTGTTCCCAGAATGTAGGCTCTCTGTTCACTTCATTGATTGTTTCTTTTGCTGAGAAGAAGCTTTTCAGTTTGAATCCATCCCATTTATTGATTCATGATTTTACTTCTTGTGCTATAGGAGTCTTGTTAAAGAAGTCAGGTCCTAATCTGACATGATAAAGATTTGGGCCCACTTTTTCCTCAATTAGATGCAGGGTCTCTGGTCTAATTCCTAGGTCCTTGATCCACTTGAGTTGAGTTTTGTGCATGGTGAGAGATAGGTGTTTGGTTTCATTTTGCTACATATGGATTTCCAGTTTTCTCAGCACCATTTGTTGAGGAAGCTATCTTTCCTCCAATGTATGTTTTTGGCACCTATGTCTAGTATGAGATAAATGTATTTATGTGGGTTTGTCTCTGTGTCTTCCACTCTATACCATTGGTCTACATGTCTATTTTGGTGCCAGTACCATCCCAATTTTGTTACAATAGCTTTGTAGTATAGTTTAAGGTCTGGTATTGTGATGCCTCCTGCTTCACTCTTCTTGATAAGGATTGTTTTGGCTTATTTTTGATAAGGATTATTTTTAATAATAATCCTTTGACTTATTTTTAATAATAATCCTTGATAAGGATTATTTTTCCAAATGGAATTTCATGATTGCTTTTTCTATTTGTATAAGGAATGAGATTGGGATTTTAATTGGAATCACATTGACTCTGTATAGTGCTTTGGGTAGTATGGCCATTTTGATGATATATATATTCTGCCTATCCAAGAGCTTGGGGGATCTTTCCATCTTCCAAGGTCGTCTTCAATTTCTTTCTTTAGTGTCCTGTAGTCTTCATTGTAAAGGTCTTTCACCTATTTTGTTAAATCAATTCCTAAATATTTTATTTTTTGAAGCCATTGTGAATGGGGTAGTTTTCCTAATTTCTCTTTCAGAGGATTCATCACTGATGTATAGAAATGCATTTGATTTATGGGTATTGATTTTATATCTTGCTACTTTTCTGAATTCATTTATTAATTCTAGAAGTTTTCTGGTGGAATTTTTTGGATCCTCTAAGTAAAGAATCATGTCATTGGCAAATAATGGTAGTTTGAGTTCTTCTTTTCCTATTTGTATCCCTTTAACTTCCTTTGTCTGTCTAATTTCTCTGGCTAGATTTTCAATGACTATGTTAAATAGAAGTGGTGAAAGAGGACATCCCTGTCTTGTTCCCGTTTTTAGAAGGAATGCTTCCAGTTTTTCCCCATTTAAGATGATGTTGGCCTTCCGTTTTGCATAGATAGATTTTACAACGTTGAGGTATGTTCCTCCTATCCCTAGTTTTTCTAGTTTTTTTTTTTTAACATGAAGAGGTGCTGTATTTTGTCAAATGCTTTCTCAGCATCTAAAGAGATAATCATATGATTCTTGTCTTTAAGTCAATTGATGTGATGAATTACGTTTATTGATTTCCATATGTTAAACAAACCTTGCATACCTGGGATGAAACTCACTTGATTGTGGTGCACTATTTTTTAAGTATGTTTTTGTATGCAATTTGCCAGAATTTTATTATGTCAATGTTCATCAGGGACATTGGTCTGAAGTTTTCTTTCTTTGATGTATCTTTGGTTTTGGAATCAGGGTGATACTAGCCTTATAGAATAAATGTGAAAGGGTTCCCTCCATTTTTATTTCATGGAATAATTTGAGGAGTATTGGTATTAATTCTTCTTTGAAGGTCTTGTAGAACTTGGCTGAGAATCTGTCTGGTCTTGGGCTCTTCTTGGTTGGTAAGCTTTTGATGGAGTCTTCTATTTCCTTGCTTAAAATTGATCTGTTTAAGTTATATATGTCTTCCTGCTTCAGTTTGGGCAGATCAAATGCCTCTAGAAATTTGTCAGTGTCTTTGAGATTTTCTATTTTACTGGAGTATAGATTTTCAAAATAGTTTCGAATTATCTTCTGTTTTTTAATCATGTCTGTCATGATATTTCCTTTTTCATCTTGAATTTTAGTAATTTGAGTTTTCTTTCTCCTTCTTTTTGTTAGGGTGGCTAAGGGTTTATCAATTTTATTTATTTTTTCAAAGAACAAGCTTTTTGTTTTCTCGATTTTTTGAATTGTTTCCTTTGTTTCAATTTCATTGATTTCAGCCCTGATTTTAATTATTTCCTGTCTTCTATTTCTTTCAGTGTTGATTTGTTCTTTTCCTAGAGCTTTGAGATGTAATGTCAGGTCCTTTATTTGTTGACTTTTTCTTCTTTTAATGAATGAGCTCAATGCAATGAACTTTCCTCTTAACACAGCCTTCATAGTGTCCCAGAGATTTTGATATGTTGTATCAGAGTTCTCATTTACCTCTTAAGAATTTTTTATCTCCTCTCTGATGTCTTCTATTATCCATGTGTTATTCAATAGAATATTATTTAGTTTCCAGGTGATGGAGTAGCTTCTATTTTTTATTTTATCATTGATTTCTAATTTCATTCCATTTATGATGTGATAGAATGCAGGGTAATATCTCTACTTTTTTGTATTTGCTAACATTTGTTTTGTGGCACAACATATGGTCTATTTTAGAGAAGGATTTGTGTGCTGCTGAGAAAAAAGTGTATTCTCTTGTTGAAGGATGAAACATTCTGTATATATCTGTTAATTCTAAATTATTGATTGTACTATTGAGTTCTATGGTTTCTTTGTTTAGTTTTTGTTTGGAAGATCTGTCCAGTGGTGAAAAACGTGTGATAAAGTCACCCAGTATTATTTTGTTGTGTTCTATTTGATTCTTGAAGTTGAGAAGGGTTTGTTTGATATACATAGATGTTCCATTGTTTGAGGCATAGATGTTTGTGATTGTTATGTCTTGTTGACATATGGTTCCCTTAAGCAATATGAAATGAATTCTTTATCCCTTCTGACTATCTTTGGTTTTAAGTTCACTTTATCTGATATGAGGATGGAAATCCCTGATTGTTTACATGGTCCATGTGAACGGTATGTTTTTTCCCATCCTTTCACTTCAGTCTGTGGATGTCTTTTTCTATGAGATGAGTCTCTTGAAGGCAGCATATTGTTGAGTCTTTTTTAAAATCCAATCTGCCAGTCTATGTCTTTTGATTGATGAGTTTAGGCTATTAACATTCAGGGTTATTATTGAAGTATGGTTTGTATTCCTATTCATTTTGCTTTATTTTTGGTTTTTAACTTGACTTACTTTCTCCTTTGATTGGTTTTTCCTTTCCTTCCTTTGCCAGTTTTCATTGTTGTTTTTCATTTCCTCCTCATGAAATATTTTGCAGAGAATGTTCACTTGTGCAGGCTTTCTCATCATAAATTCTTTTAACTTTTGTTTATTGTGGAAGGTTTTTACTTCATCATCAAGTCTGAAGCTTAATTTTGCTAGATATAGGATTCTTGGTTGGCACTCATTTTATTTCAGTGCTTGGTATATGTTGTTCCAGGATCTCAGAGTTTTGAGTGTCTGGGTTGAGAAAGGTGCTGAAATTCAAATTGATTTCCCCCTGTATGTAATCTGAACCTTCTTTCTTGCACTTTTTAAAATTCTATACTTATTGTGTATGATAAGCATTTTCATTATAATGTGCCTTGGTGTGGATATGTTGTAGTTTTGTACATTTGGTGTCCTGTAAGCCTCTTGTATTTGATTTTCCAATTCATTCTTCATGTTTGGGAAATTTTCTGATATTATTTCATTGAAGAGATTGTGCATTCCTTTGGTTTGTATCTCTGTGCCTTCCTCTACCACAATAATTCTTAGATTTAGTCTTTTTATGTTATCCCATAATTCTTGGATGTTCTGTTCATGGTTTCTTACCATCTTCACTGTGTGGTCAACTTTATTCTCAAGATTATATATTTTGTTTTCATTGTCTGGGTTCTACCTTCCAGGTTATCTAATCTGTTGGTGATGCTTTTTATTGAATTTTTTGTTTGGTTTACTGTTTCCTTCATTTCAAGTATTTCTGCTTTTTTTTAGTGTTTTATACTTTTTTTCCCCTAGAGGCTCTATCTCTTTCTCGAAGTAATATTTTGCTCCCTGTATTTGCTCTCTTATCTCTTTGTTGGAGTGATCAACTGTTGCCTGTATTTGCTCTCCGATCTCTTTGTTGGATTGATCAATTGTTGCCTGTAATTGCTCTCTTATATTATTCTGTGCTTCACAGATCATTTTAATTATGTATGTTCTGAACTTCTCCTGACATTTCATCTACTATCCTACTATCCTACAATGGATTCTATTATTGTAGCATCTTGGTTTGATTGGGGCATTTTCTTCCCTTATTTTTTCATATTGTTTATGTGTCTTCCTCTCTAGCAGTGCTTATGTGAGGTATTACAGTTTCTACCCTATAATCTTGTAGTGTCCCTTCAGGTTACCAATACCTCACCTCTGGTGTAACCTGGCCTGCAGGGACCTCAGGGATGGTCTTCCGGATCCTGGCTGTTGTCTCTAGATGGAAGTAGGCCAGGACAGCTGCCCATTGACAGATGGGGGGCTGCAGCATAGTCAGGCATGGTCAGTTTCTTTCTTCCAATTGTCGGGCCAGAAAAAAAAAAAAAAAAAAAAAAAACTTCTTTTCTTCTTTTTTAGTTGTTGATAGACACATTATCTTTATTTTATTTATTTTTATGTGGTGCTGAGAATTGAACCCAGTGCCTTACGTATGCAAAGCAAGTGCTCTACCACTGAGCCACAATCCCAGCCTCCTCATCTAATTTTTTAATACAGAGCTTTTTAATGCTGCTCCTACCTGAAAAGCATCCTCCTTTGAATTCCTATACCTCTTGGTTTGAGGTCACCATCACCTTGCAACCTCCATTCACAAAAGTAGATGCCAATTCTGCCTCTCAACACCAACAATTTACAAGGAAGGTGTGTCTATCAAGTGTCATCCTATAGAGGCAGAGGAGGCCCCTTGGAGGGTGCCACAGACTGATTCTGGAATTACCTCTCTGGTAATTTCACATGAAACCACATGATGTCTCTTTTCTCCTCTGTGGTGTTCTCTAGAATATGTGTTTAAGTTTATAGCAAATGTGTAGCCATCCTCTCTAATCCCGAGCTAGCAGATGTGTAGCAGAAGGTGCCCAGGGCAGGACACAATAGTGTACACACTTAACTGTCCTAAGCATAAGTACTACTGTGTTCCCAATGTCCTGGAGGTACACGATCTGACTTCCATGAGCTCATGGAAGCCTGCAGATTCTTTCCTTGCTTCTGCCTAGGGTCTGTGCAGGTGAGACTCCTATCTTAGCATGTGCAGAGACTCAGGCAATTCAGTGAGTGACTCTAATCAGTGGAAGGTGCTTTAAAGCCTGTGACTTACTAACAATGGCATTTGTTGTCTTTATTCTTGTTTTGTAACTCACTCTAAACAGAACAAAAAGCTTTCTGATTAAAATGATGATTTGTTAGAGTAGAAATGAGCTTTTTACCTAACTGTGAAGTTTTAGATATAAGCTCTCATATAACATTATATATTTTACATTTATTTTTAGAAAATTTGAATATTAAAAATGAGCTCTTATGAAGAACCATAAAAACAAAACATACAAGAAATTAAGTAAGTGTCCTAGAATTGGAGTTGTGCAGTGTACAGAGGACTGCATGCTGCAGTTGGACACTTTTGGGAACGTCAGCCCCACTATGCTGTGTCCCTAAAACTTGGCCAAGGCTACAAGCCAGTGCGTTTCACACAAGGCCCATCCAAGCCCTCATGAGTATGTTTGGAGCTGCCAGGAACCATTTAGTACTAAAAAGCAGGCACTGCCCTTCCTGCAGCTAAGAGTAGAAAGCTATTTGTAGGTGTGCACGAGTCACTGGAATCCCAGCCAAAACAGTCAGGAGCAAGCATGTCAAAACAGGGCAGCACACACACAAGTGTACACAGGAACACACATGCATATGAGCACTGTCATGCACACACCCTGCACAGAACACATGAGTGGCCTTTGTGCAAGAGGAGTTTTGTTACACAGTAATTAGTAGTGAATCTCAAAAGAAAATGCAGGGGTTTGGGACAGACAACTGTATGAAAACCCAGCACAAGACCAAAACACATGCCTCGATTCAACCTATGAACAACTCTTCAGGTAAACTGTCAGTCCCTCATGCTCACAAACTTCTAACTCCTGGATCCTGACCTCAGGGTTACCCCATCAGGAAGGAAGCACCCTAAGCTGCCCAAATTCAGGGCAAGAGTGAAAATGCTAGACAGCACTAACAGTAACAGGGGACTCCAGTAGCTCTGACACAGGTCTCCTCAGAAGGTGGAACTAAAGTCAGGGCAGGAATTTGTCATCAGGATCTGTTCATGGAGGCTCCCTCTCAAGGCATACAGCAACCCCATTTATCAGAGCCCAAGAGGTTTCCCAGGACTTGGTGGCCCTGCTCCTAGGTGGCCCTAACAGTGCTCCAAGAGAAGCAGGGCAGTTGGGGGAGGATCTGCCTTCCTTCTGGGCTGCCATGTGCTGGGCAGCTGTGTGTGTTTAGAGCCTTGAGTTCCTTCTAGGAGACAAGGGGCCTGAACTAGTAAACTTCTAGCTATAGTCATCTGCAGTCCTGGCCAAGTGGGTCTCTGCCTGCTAACCAGATGCCCACCTGCTGTTCTCTCTTGGTACCTCATGCAGTCCCTCCAAGGGCTTGTGTGAACTCAGGGGCACCCTGGACACACTCTTCCTGCACTGTGATGCTGCAGTCCTGACTCGCCAAGCAGATTGAGGAGAAGACAGGGGCCCCGAGTCCTGACAGCATCACCCTAATGAGCCCCAGCTCATGCCTGCTGTTTACCTCCAGGTGTGTCTCAGAGGCCATGCTCAGAAACTAAGGAAAGGCCTCACAGGTTGTGAATGACACTGACTCTAACTTCTTGCCCTAAGTTGAAATGTAGACTCCCTTCAAAAGTCGAAGGCATCTGGCAGTGCCTTCCAACAACCTCTGAGCAAGACATGGGCTGTACCGAGGACAGTTTGAGTGTTTTGCTTTCTCTTCAGTTCAAATCTCAAAGCTCAAGATTGACATAAACGTCTCATTGAAAAACAAAGCCATATAAACATTTGCCTGTCCCCATTCCTGTTGCCTGGTTTAGGTGACATAGACTTTAGGTTCTATTTATTTTGGTTTTTTTGGTACTGGAGATTGAACTCAGGGGCACTCGACCACTGAGCCACATGTTTTATGTAGAGACAGGGTCTCACTGAGTTGCTTAGTGCCTCGCCATTGCTGAGGCTGGCTTTGAACTTGCGATCTTCCTGTCTAAGCCTCCCAAAATGCTGGGATTACAGGCTTGCACCACCGTGCCCGGCTTAGGTTCTATTTATGATTCAGGTAGATCGGCCACCAAACAGAAACCATGAACCAGAAGGGCAAAATAAACTCAAGATCGGGTTTGTAGCATCACTCACTGCTTCCCTAACTCTGCTGCATTCCTTCTTTCTCTGCCAGCCTCCCGTCATCTGTCATCTGTCCATCATCATCTCTCAATCATCTATTATCCATCCATCCGTTATCATCTATCAATCATACATTATCATCTATCATCCACCCATCATCATCCAATCACCTATCATCCATCCACCATCATCATCTAACATCATCTATCATCATTATCCAGCCATCTATCCATCCATTACCATCTATCATCCATCCACCCATCATCTAACATCATCCATCCATCCATTATCATCTATCATCCATCCATCATCATTATCCATCCATCCATCCATCCATTACCGTCTATCATTCATCCACCCATCATCTAACATCATCCATCCATCATCATCTATCATCTATCCATCCATTACCATCTAACATTATCTATCTATCCATCCATCCATCATCTATCTCTTTCCTTATTGGACATCTGGCCCCCTAGAACTGAAGCCCCACAATGGCAGGGAGCTGTGTGAAACTCTTGTACCTAGTGCTGTGTTGGGCTACTTGACACATGCATGTAGTAAATTCTCTGTTGCCCTCAATGACAGCCCTGACTAAAGTCACTATTGCTCAGGTGCACCATTGTTTTGATACCACAAGGTGAACAGCAAGGATTTGGGTTAAGTTAATTCTGTAATTTCCTGTTGAAGCACTGTGTAATTAAAAGTCCTTCTTAGGCTCAAATTGAGCACCTCACAGGGTCTACTGAAGCTAGGACCCAGTTTTCTCTCTGTCTGAGCCTCTAATTGATTCTCAATTTCTAAAGAAATTATTATTCTATTTTCACTCAAAGGTGGATCATTATTAATAGCTGAATGTAGTCTCCTCTTCAGAGAGCATTCCAATATTGGTGATTATTTTGAAGGAGAAAACCCAAAGATGAAAAGTCACTGAGTCTGAGGCACAACTGCAGAGGTGATGAGGGAGGCGGCATACTTCCTGGTGCTTCTGTGACTTGTCCCTGACAGCTGCTCCCTGCTACTCCCAAGGCCAGGCCTACAAGCTGCAGGCTGAGACACTCAATTTTCTACTTGTTCAATATTCAATCTGGAACATGTAAGCATTATATAAATGTATCTAATTCATCAGTGAACACAAAATGTTCAAACAGCTAGCCACTGTATTTCTATTGCTTCTTGAAGTTTCAAGACATAACTGAAAGGCATGGTCACTGCTATTAGGTGGCCATGGGTGCCACACGGCTACATTTCTACAGCACCCTGGGGGTGGCCGAGTTCTTCAAGAAAACATGGAGCTGAGGCACTTACTCTCCTCAAGAAGGCCTGTTTGTGGGTGCTGGCATAGATTAGGCATAGCTGTTGCAAGGCTGAAAAGAAGCTACCTGGCTTGGTCAGTGCAGCAGGAGCAGACAGGCTCCCTCACCTGCCTGCCAGCCAATCACACAAAGCCCCAGACAGCAGGGCCTGCCCTCCCTGAGAGAGCTCAGGAGAAAGGTTAAAAACTGCCTTCATTTTTATCTAGGTACCTGATTTCCAGTGATAATATTAGTAAAACGTAAGATCTTTTATAAGCTGATGACGGATGAAACAGTGGAAGAAAAAGGGCTAAATATTCATATGGTTTTCACTGCAGTACATCTCTGAGAGGCCCAAGGGCCACTTAGGTCAAGTCTGGGATGCTGCTTCTACTGCTGCTGGTAACCAAGGAGGCAACATTCCAGAGGAAAGGCAGAAACACAGACTGGAGGCAGTGTGGATTACAATGAGCACATTCTCCTTTCAGGAAAGTCTGACCTTGTTCAAACTCCAGATGGAGATCAGATGAAAAATATACTTTATTTGTTTAATACAGAGTATAAAATTTGCACTTTGGTTGCAAGTGTGTGCAGAAAAGACCTACCAGAAATGTCTCCAGCAACTCTATGGCATGGTGTCATAGGGCCCCATGGGCAGCAAGCGGGGCATAGTCCAACAGCCTGCAGTGAATGCTTGCATGCATGCAGAGTGAGGGGACTGAACAGTGTGCAACACCGGGAGCAGTGCTAGTCTGCACCCACAAAGGGAGAGAAACGAGGTCGAGCCACCTTCCTTGCTCTGCAGTCATTTCCTCCCTCCTGACGTTTTATCCCACTGTGTGCATGCACATTCTTTCATGGACAAATGAAAGCCTCTTGCAGCAGTCCCTGTGGCTCAGCCTTGTGGAAGGTAAGTCAGCGGAGCAGCAGCTGGACTCTCAGATGCTCAGCAATCTGGGTGATTCAGGACTAGGACAGGGTGTCTCTTGCAGCCACACACCCACACATGCAGCTAAGGAACACATCCAGAGAAAGCCCGGCAGCCAGCTTGCTTCCTCTGCACTGACACCACCTGCTACCCACTCCCCAGGCCCTCCCTCCGTCATCTGCTTCCAGGATTCACTCCAACTGAACTCCTCTCTTTCCCATCCCACCATCAAAAGTGCAGACGATTCTGGAAGATACTGGGAGCTTCAAGTAGAAACCAAATGGTCTCATATTTTTCATCCATTATATGAAAGGTGTGACTTCAGCTGCCAGTCACTGTTCTGACAGCAGAAAGGCATGAAGTGTTCAGTTAAAGCATTCACATATAAAATTAGTGGGGCATTGGAAAATGAGAGACGTTGGTACATGAAAGACCTCACCTTTGATGTCCTTTAAACTAAATGAAATACAGTGAACAGCAAGACAGCAGCACTGCAGAGCAATGACCAGGGCCCACGTCCTCAAGCAGGGTGCTGCTCTTCAACCCTGCAGAGAGAAAACCTCAGGAACTCTCACCTAGGACCATGTGGAAACAAACTACAGGGCTCAGCACCCTGCAGAGGGGCCAGCATGCCTCTGCAGTCACAAGATGAGAAAGAAGAAAATAATTTACAACAGAACTGAACCCTGATAGACGTATGAAGTAAGGTGAGATGCCCAGAGACTAGCTGCTGAAACTTAGAGATCTGCTCTCAGAGTAAAACAGACACACACATAGAACACATTTTTAAGCAAATACATGAATATATCAAAATGTTGTTATGAAATGCTATCATTGAGAAACCCATTTTTTCCCACATTCTTCCCTTGAGTAATTTTGTTTTTGAAGAGATATATTTTGATAAAACATGGTAAGCTTTCAAAGAGTTGACTAGGTGACAAATTCTCTTCTGGTTCTCATGGATAGAAGATTCCCTAAAAGGTTCTGAATCTGTGATCCCCTTTCCCTGAGCGTGGTAAGTCAGGGGCCCCAGTAGCTCCCATAAACATGCAGATCCCAGAGTCTCCCCACTATCAGATCCTGTCCCTGCCTGCAAAACATGCTCTCCACAGAGGGAACTGTGCCAAATTCAGGTGATCCCATGGTGTGTGGAGTTTGCACTTGACTGGACCCCAGGCCGTGAAGAGCTCCCATTCCACAGGCCACATTCATGTGGGCCAGGTGTCTCTCCTCTGCAGATAAGAATGAGGGTGCTTCCTACATTCTGCCTGGGAATGCCACTTCAGGCCCGACAAGAGGAGCCCAAGACTATTTGCCAGCTCTCAGGAAACTGTCCAGGGACAATAAAGGGTTTTACTTAGCAAGACTTTCGCTTCCACGTATCTTCTACTGCGTCCTTCCACAAATGGCATTTACAGAATGACTTTATTGCCCCGGAGGGATTCTAAATGTGCTGACTCACGGAAGAAGACCATCAGTCATGTCATCTGGGAAAATTTAGTTGGTAGTGAGAGGTGCTTTGCAGTTTGCAGTGAAGCTTTGGAGACCAAGTGTGTCTGCTGATAGCCACAGCATGGAAGCAGAAAGCTTCCTGGTGGTTACAGAAGTTTACATGGCACCAAACAGTCAAAAAACAAATACCATGCCACTCATGCTTGATTTTCATGCTTTTCTCCTTTTTGTTTAAGAAATTAAGATATCGTCAAAATGTATTGCAGCATCTCTTTGTCACCACATCAGTCAAAAGGATGCTCTGGACATGGCTCCTGTGACCTGGCCACCTCCTCCTGAGCATGTCAGCCCTTCTGCAGTCAACGAGCTTTGTCAGCAGGATTTTCCATTCCCAGAAAAGCAGCAGTCATGTGTCCTTGAGGCCTGCTGCACAGATAGCCTGGGGTTCCAAGTCAGCCACAACATCAAGGGGTCCTCTTGTCACCGGGAAGGTCTATTTCCTGAACAGTAAAGAGAACAAACACGATCAGCTCCTGTCTGCTGCAGAATGCTTGCTGAAAAGCCTGGCACTGCTGTCTTGGGTTTGTGACATCTCTTCACTTCAAAGCATCTCCTTTTTGTGTTATAAAGTTTGAAAAGAATTTGGTAAAGCTTCTGTCACCTGGGTTCTCTGTCAGAACAAATCTCCATGTTCCTGCAGGCCTTTTTCTGGACATCTGAAAGTCGTCTCTGCCTCCTACTACTCCTGGTATAGTGAAGACAACTGATCTAAATGCTGGCAAGGCCATGCTGATGTTAACCGAAGCTCACGCCTGGGGGACAAAACAGAGAGCAAGGCAGGAGACCCAACTCATGTTCTAAGGCAACTCCACACTTTTCAATGAGCGGCATCTCTAAGGCCCAGGTGCTGCCCAGGAGACAAGGAAGGTGGCCTCACAGCCCTCAGCCACTTTCACCTTCACTGTGCTCCTGCAGGGCTTCCTAGAGGAGCAAAGAAAGGGGCACAGACAGGATGTCTCTGTCCATGGGTTGAGTGTCACTGTATCTTTCAAATACAAGACCTAATTCTTCCCACAGGCTCTCAGTGGGCTTCCGTAGGTTGCCCTTCTTTATCAAAAAGAAATGTGGAGGTAGTTGTGAAGGTCTGAAAGTTTTTGTCTTGATGTTAAACAGTGTTTATCCCTAATTATCCCAAAGGACAAGTTACTATTCTATTATACCAGTTTTCTAACATAACCAGCAAGTTATATTTTTATGCAAAAGATAGTCAGAAAGACCTAAATTTTGGCAAGTATTCAATTTGATGAGGCAAAGGACAGAAGGTAACTAAGAGCAAGGGAATGGAAGAGTAATTCTCATGAACTATACTCTGAGATACAGAGACTCTGAGAGCACCAGGGCTGCCCCTGTGTCCAAGTGCAATGGTCCATTACTCGAGGGTCCCCAGTGGTCAGTGTGCAGACTGAGTCATGTTTCAGTTCTGATATTTTAAAATCTCACAAGCAAACATTTCTGCCCCATGGGACAAGAATGTATAAATTTTTAGTTCTGGATGGGATATTTTTATTGGAATTTATAAAGCCATGTCTGCCAAGGGGGGAAACCTCCGTGTAATATATATTTGTATTATTTGTTTATAAATCCTACCTTTTATCTCAATTATTCTAAGTTGTTCATGAAATCCCGACATGAATCTTTAAGAGTTGCAGCACAAATGTTCTGGCAAACTACAGGAAAGGTGGAGCCAAGCTTCTGGCTACCGTATCTTTAGAGCTCAGGGGGCTGTTCCAGAGGAGTCACTTGTATGAAGAAAGTGGGAACCACCTCAAAGCCCCTATTCATACCCTGACTGTGGGCCTTGGACCCTGGCCCCTGGACACTGCTTCACAGAGGAACAAGCCTGGAGGTGGTAGCATGGAGGGTGCTGAGCAGTCAGCCACCCGGGGAGCCGGAGAAGGCCACTCTGCCCACAGCCCTCCAGGTAGCACTGCACTTTCCAAGAGCAAATCTATGAGGTAAGTGTTGTGCTGGTGATGGCCAGCGCTAGACAGAAGTCAGGACAGCTCTGGGTGACCTACTTGCACAACAACAGCTCAGAAGGCAAGTGACATGTCCCCCCTTGGAATGAACAGGATGAAGCTGGAGAAACAGAAGCCGTGGACCTCTGTCCTACATCCACCCTCCCTGGGTGCTTTCCCACACCAGCCCCCACTCTTCCAGTTGCCCCAATGAATGGCCATTTGCACAGGTGCATATTCTCACACTTGAACTGAACTTCTTATATTTTTCATAGGTTCAAGCCTAAAGAGGCTTGGAAAGGCCATTTTGCACATTAAATCTGATTCTCTTCAGTGACAGGGTGCGTCTGGAGGAATCAGGTGCTGGTTTCCAGGTTGTCCTCTTGTCCCCTCAGCACAAATGGCCCCCTTTAGCCTGCCAGCTGCCTGGAGGGCTCCTTCAAAAGCTGCCTCCTCAACTACCCACTAGGCAGTACTTGTCTGCTTTACTTGTCCAGGTTTTGATCTCAAAACACAGACACACAAATTGTTGATTACACAGAAATGAAATTCCAAGGCTGGATACCACTTGCCTGCTCCTTTTGTTTCAGAGACCAGTGAGGCCTGGACTAGAGCACAGTAGGCACATGGCCATGGAGACAAGCCCCAGACAGTGACTGCCAGATCACACGCCCCAGGACATCTGGGCGCCCAGAGCAGCACCACGGCATGTCTGCTGGCATCCATTCACTCCAGATCCAAACAGCAGCTCGTGAAAAGTACAGATTATTTCTTTAAATTTGCTTGCCTTTATGCATTCTTTAGTATTTACTCCAGTGTAAAATGACTCCTCCGTGTTCAAGAAAACAGTGAATTCACCTCTCCTTGCTGTTTTCACCTCTATACTAAGGCCACCCAAAGAAGTTCTTGTTTTTTTTTTTTTTCCTGTATTCAATACAAGTGAGCTGAATGCAAGCATTTCTGTGACAGCCATCTACGATTCCACAGACCAATGCTGTGCTTTCAATTAGTATTTCAATGGCATATAAAATAATAATAATAATTTTAAAAGAATTTATAGCAAGTTGTTATTGAAGGGTGACAGAAAAAGAAATCTTATTGTGTCTAAATCCTCGGTTCTCAAAGAGGGAAATGGAGAATCAACACACCTCAGCCCCTCCAGCTGCAGAACTGAAGGTCAGAGCTGTGCTACTGGTATTCAAAGGAAATAAGTTTATGCTGTTTTATCATCAGAGGCAAATGAACTGCACAATCACCGCAGTTCAGAATGTGATACATTGCTTACTAGAATTATGGTAGTTTAAACTGATGCAATCTAGTCCAATTCCTCCAGTTCAAACACAGAAGGCCTCAAAACAATTTAAATAAAATTTAACCAAACAAGGATCTTTTCTTCTCCTTTTCCTTTTTTTTTTTTTTTTGGTACCGGGGATTGAACTCAAGGGTATTTGACCACTGAACCACATCCCCAGCCCTATTTTGTATTTTATTTAGAGACAGGGTCTCACTGAGTTGCTTAGTGCCTTGCAGTTCCTTAGGTTGGCTTTGATATTGCCATTCTCCTATCTCAGCCTCCCAAAGTGCTGATATACAGGCTTGGGCCACCACGCCCAGCTAGGCTCTTTTCTTGCTAAACCAATGCCAATCTGCTGCCAGGATCTCCTGGAGAGTTCTTACCACTGTAAAGGCCTTTGAGAAAGGGCATGGAAGGTGAGACAACAGCACCTACCTGGGCTGCAGGTGAACAGGACCTTAAGTAGTTCCACAGCAAGTTTGTCCCAGTGCACATATGCACTAGGGCTCTGAGGCTACTTTCAAAGCAGGGGATGATGATTCACAGGAGTAAAAGTACTCCCTGAAAGTCTTTTGTATTTCTGATTTCCTCCCTTTTAATTCAGTGTGACCTTTCCAGGAGATCAAATGCAGCACACTGGAAAGAACGGCACTGGTCTGCCAGCACCTGAATCTCTGGCCTTTTGACTCTGGCTGCAGTGATTCTACCAGGAGCCTCTGCATCTCCATCTCTTGAGGCCCTTACCAATTCTTATTCTAAGCATAAGTTGTAATTGGACAGCATTCAGTTTGGTCATACTCAGCAAGCAGGAACACAGACTCCCGCCCCACCACCACCCTCAAGCTTTTCGCGCACGCACCTGGGGCCCTGGTCTCCTTGAACACAGACCTTCAAGCAGGTCCCTGGTTGGGAGTCTCCTTGGCTTTCTTGCAGGTGTACAGCCACTTAATGATGCGAGCGTTCCTCTCGACCACGGAGGTGGTGCTGGGCACCTGCTCTACGAGCTCCTCCTCCTGCAGCCCATCGTTGCCCCCGTCGCTGTGCCGGGAGAAGCCACTGTCGGAAGTGGCCACACTTACGCTACGCACCTTGAGGGCGACATGGTCCGACCCTGCGGAGAAGTTATGCTTCCCAAGAGCCTCTATTACCTCGGGATCCAGGCCACAGTACTGAAAGAAGGTGTCAAACTCGGCCTTGGCCACGGAGTAGCGGGAGCTCAGGTCTGACTGTGAGCGCTGAAGCCCCCGACGTCTGGCCACTCGCAGCTCCACACCAGCGCGCTCAGCCTGGGCCCCCGGGGGCGCCCCTGAAGGCGGGACGGGGGCCCGGGGCTCTGGGCTCGCGGCAGGGACTGGGGCCGCTGTCGCAGCCGCCCGGCAAGGCTTGGTGGGTGCGGCCTCTCCACCACCCGCCTTGCGCTCCTCTCCAGCCCCGGGCGTTTCGAAGGGCTCCGGCGCCTTGTCTTTGCTCGGTCCCTGGAAAAGTTTCTTCACCAGGCCTCCCCTGGGGCCGTCGGTACTCGGCCCTCGGACGAACTCGCATTTCTGCCGGTAGATGACCAGTGAGTCAGGTCTCAGCGGCTTCCGCGCGATCGCCCTGCGCGCCACCGGCGCGGGGACGCGGGCCACAGCAGATGAGTCGCAGCGCTGCCCCGCGGGTGCCCCGTGGCTGCGGCCCTCGGAAGCGGGGTCCAGATGGGCCCCCGGCAGGCCTCGAACGTACTTGGCGCGGTCGGCGGCGAGCCTTTCCACCGCGCTCCTGCGCGCGGGCCGCGCAGCGTGTGGGTCTCGCACCGCCTTGGGGTCCGCGGGAGGCGGCCGTTCGCCGGCGGACGCGTCCTGGGCAGGCAGAGCGCGCATCCTCGCAGGGCACAGACCCGCCGAACTCGTGTCCGCCGGGGTTTCGGCGCCTGTGAGTCCCAGGCCAGTTCCGAAGTCTGCTCAGGGTGGGGAGCGGCGCCGCAGGGCCGGGCCGCCCAGGTCCGGAATTGGGGCGAGTCCCAGTCCGCTCGGGCAGGTGAATCACCCCAGTTCCCGCCTGCTGGCTCCTCCAGCCTGCCCGCCGCCACCCCCAGGCCCTCACCGCCCCCGCCAGGTGGCCCCGCCCCCTCTCCTGCCGTGTCCCCGCCCCTGTCGCTCTCCACCTCCTCACCTCCGGGCCCGTGTCCCCGCCCTCTCACCTCTAGCCGGGTGTCCCCGCCCGGTGGGCCCTCAGCTTCCGCACCTCCCCCCATTGTCCCCGCCCTGGTTCTTCACTAGACTCCACACCTCTGACCTAGGCCCCTGCCTCTCTTCTACCCTTGCAGGCAGCCAGGAGGGCCAGGCCAGTCCCCTTGGTAGGGATAGGAGGGACCGCACCCTCTCAGCGCTGGGCGTCAGCCACTTCCTTCCAGCCCCCCGGAGTTCCTGAGAGCACTGGCGTTTCTAGGGAGGGGGAGGGCAGAGGGGACGGGCTTCCCGAGCCAGGTACCCGGTGTCCTTTGATTTCTTAAAGTGATCTCAGCGTGCTTGGAAACTTGACTGATTTCCTCAGTCCCTACCTGAGCACATAGCATCAGAAAAGGAGAGGATATAAAAGGAAAGAAATCCTTAGAGGTCAGGGTCAGTCTGTTTGGGGGAGAAGGAACCCAGGACTTTTGGGAAGGGCCTTTGAGAAGAACGGGACCAAATGCCTAGAGTCACTGCTGCTTACATAATCCAGGCGATGGTGAGACTGCAGGCGGTGCATTGGCCTAGGAGTGCTGAGCGTGCTAAGAGAATGTTTCCGAAATACCATTCTTTCCAAACATTGGACAAAACACTAAAAATACCTGCCAGACAAGTGGAATACACTCGTTATCTCCTACGTGGGCGTGGCTCTGGGGTGCCAGGACCTTCCCCAGCTGCAGTTGAAAGCTCCCAGCACATCGCTGTCGCTGTAGTGCCAGGTCTGCTTGGTTACTGAAACCAGCTTTTAGCAGCAGGGGCCACCAGAAGTGGACACAGCCATCTGGCCAGTGGGGAGAGAGCAGCAGGGCGTGTCCAGTGGTCCTGGGGCAAGGGAGAAGCCCAAGACCAATCTTCCCAGATAATCCTGTTGGAAAATGGGGCACTTGTAGATAGAGACAGTTGGAGAGAGAGAAAGAATATGAAACAAATCAGAATGTGTTCCAAGGTTGAAGGGCTGTGCTAGAAGGTGGCTGTGCCTGAGGACCCACAGTCTAGCTGGTATCTACTCACCAGGCCTGGTGTCCAAGTCAGAGGACAAATCTTTCCAATTGTTGGGCTGATCCTGACTCCTGTCACTGCCTCTTGGGCAGCAGAAGCAGTTATGAGAGAATCCTAAGCCAGGGACTCTGGAATTTGAGCCTGTGCCCAAATTTACCAGCCATGTTCCCTTGAATTGGTAGTAACTTATCGGGGATTTTATTTATTTATTTACTTGCTTTGTCATCTGCAGAAACCCTGTTTTATAGTGTGCCCTGTAGTGAGTGCCAAGTAGATGTGAGGTTAAGGACTGTGCCCCTTGAGGTGGGTACTGTAGGCCTCTGTGTTCCTGGTTGCTGATCTGTAATCAGCCCACTGTGTTCACAGCTAGGTGTTGTCAGTTAAGGAGATTGAAAGGGCTCAGCACTGCATCTGGTACAGAGTAGATTTTCAATAAAAGTTAAATTTTCTTGTTTTGATGAGGATATTATGGTAACTGTTTACCACCTTTTGAATAGGAGTTAATGAATTCACATATGAGCATTGGACATATTAAACATAGTTACACTTTTATAGATAGTTATATTTAAGACATTCTTATCTGATTAATTTTATTTATGTCTACAATCTCCCACCTTCTAAGCAGATAATTTACTGGAATAATGGAACTGAAGGAGTAAGATACTAACAGAGGAATGTGTAAATACACAGTTCTTATTGCTTGACTGGAAGTGTCAACTTTGAGGACATTTCCTCCCTGGTATCCACGTTGAAAGATATCAAGGCAAGAAAAAGTTCAAATGGACTGAATGATCCTGTAACTCAACTCTGGGAATCTATCCCTGGGAGCTGACAGTACACGTGTGTGCAGCAGGAGGGCACCCGCTGCAGAGGGGCCTGCAGTCAGCCTGCAGGCAGCAGCAGAGGAGGCTGGCGATAAGTGACACCACTTATGATTCGGGAGGAGCAGAAGGAGCATGGGGAAAGTGTTGTGGTTTCTGTGTGCGCAGAAGCAGCAGCACTGTTAGTGATGCAAGGGTTAATTTGTGGATCAGCCTGCCCGAGTGATGGTGCTCAGAGCTGCGGTCAGCCTCCTTCAGGATGCCTCTTTGAGTGAAGCAGATTGCCCTCCCTAATATTAATGAGCCTCATCCAGTCAGAATGAAGGGCGTCCTCTTGAGCAAGAGGAAATTCTCCAGCAGTTCTTCAGACTGGAACTGCCACCCTGGCTTTCTCTGGATCTCCAGCCTGCTGGCCCCCATATGGACTTTAAACTCACCAGTCTTTACAACTCATGGCCAGTTCTTTAAGGTAAGTCTCCTTTAATGTGTGATACCCATATGTTATTGGTTCTTTTTGTCTGGAGAACCCTGACCAACAGAGCAGGTTAGGAATGGAAGACTGGAAGGAAGAGAGGCTGAGATGGCTAGGTGTGCAGAGTCTGGTGACCACTGGATGTGGAGGGCAGAATGGAGCAAAGAGGTTGGCAGCCTTTGCAAATGTGACTTGGGTACTGGAACTGTCCCAAATTCAGTATGAAGGGGTGGATACTTAAGATGTTTGGGACATCTTTGGGTTAGGCTTTTGTACTGTGTTCTAATTAATCAGGGTTTAAACCAGGTTGTGGGTCTGAGTGAAATAGAGATGTCTGGGTAGAGCCACTGAGAAGAATTAGCATCTGTGGAATGGAAGGCAAGCCAAGAGCAAGAAGAGGGCTTAAAGAAAGAAGCAAGAGAGACAGACTCCCACACAAGACCAATGCAGCCAGGTGTGTGTGTTGGGGGTGGGACAGAAGAGCAGTCTAGGCCAGGGAGGGTCATGGAGTTCAGCCAGTGGGGCATCCAGGAAGGGGAGAAGGGATCAGTCTGACAAGCAGGCATCTGCAGACTCTGCTACAGAAAACACCCTGTAGGGTGGTGCTGAGTGGCAGATGTCAAGCTGGCTCTGCTGAGGTGATGAGAAAATTGAAGGTAAAACTGGAAGGTGACAAAGGCAGAGACATTGTCCAAGGCTACATGGTGGAAAGCTGGACAGTAACCTGAACAGGTGGCCCAAAGAGGAGCTATCTTGGTTGCTAAGAGGCACACGTGTTGCCAGCACAAGGCAAGGACTCTTGTTATCCACAAGGGGAGAGGAAATGGCTGTTAGCTGACCGGAAGTGATGAGACTCAGACAGCAAAAGACCACTGATTATGGCAGGAAAATAGGGCAGTGAAAAGGTTTTGGTATCTAACGAAAGGGAGCAAAACACAAACAACCTCTTCCCCATCACCATGGGCTGCCTGGGTAGTGGTCACAGATGCCATGGGAAGACACTCCACATAGGGGTTTTTAAGGAAAACAGACACCAAGTCTGGTGAAGATGAGAAATACCTGACTCTTCAGATAAACACATTTAATTGCAGTCAAGATGTAACTGCATTTTGTAGGCTAAGGGTGAACTGGTTTCTAATGCAGTAATTAAATTAGGCAAGAAATAAAACAAAACCTTCAAACCTCAGATGAACTATTGGCCCTTCACTTGCTACCTCACAGCAAGTCCTCAAGCAAAGTCCAGCTGGCAGTTTGGGTTGGTAACCTTTCTAGGCTGACAGGATGTTCTGTCAAAGGGGAAACCTGTCAAGTTCCCAGAGGCATTTTTGTCCTTCTCATTCTTTCTTTCTGTGTTATTTAAGAATGAGGTGTGAGTGTAAGATGCCCATGCACTGTTTGCTAAGTTTTCCGCCTTCAGTTGGAACTGATGTTGGTGGTACCTGGAAAGTTCATGTCAAAGATGTAAGCTGCTGGGATAAAGCTTTCTACAGATGAGGAAGATCACATCCTCCACTGAGGCACACAGAGAAGGGCGTGTTGAATGCTTTTTAGGAGCAGAGATGAGGAAAGTCTAGGAGCTGAGGCACTGGTACACTTGATCCAGGAGCTTCTGCTGCCTACCTGGACTAGAGCAAGCTTGGAATCAGATGTGCCGCCCAATGTGCAAACCCATGTTAGAGTGGCTGGCTTTCATCCTGATCGATGGAAATGTCAGCAAAAGTGAACAAAATGCCTCCCACAGTTGGATGACCATGAATGCCAGAGGTGGGCCACACTGCAGAAGCTTCCATATGGGGTTTGTATGAATACCTCACAAACACTATTGTGAAAAACACCATGCTTGTTTGGGAAATGGCTTGATACTTGCCCAGTGTATACACCAGGAGTTACAGGCACATTTCATTATGTGTGCAGCTAGTCCTTTAATTTTATAAAGTAAAGCAAAAGTATAATATTTATATATATAGATGTGTATGTGTATGTGTGTGCATGTGTATATACATGTGTGTATATATGTGTATTAATAAGTATATACATACACACACATGCACACACACACACACACAAACACACACACTAACCACAGAACCTTGCATGCATAAAGTATAGGGAAGGAGGCACAGGTCCTGCCTCATACAAGCCACATCACCTAGGCATAAATGCATAGATTTTTGTCACTGTGGTTAAAACACCTGAAAAGAACAACTTAGAGGAGGAAAAATTTGTTTGGCTCATGATTCTTCAGCCCACTACATAGCTCTAGGCCTGAGATGAGGCAGAATGTGAGGGCAGAAAGTCACGGCAGAGGGAGATAGCTCGGAATGTGATAACAGGAAGAACAGAGAGAGCTCTCCACTCACCAGGGACAAGATATACACCCCAAAGTCACACCTCCAATGACCTCCTCTCTCCAGCCACACACTACCTGCCTACAGTTACTGCCCAGCAACTCTCATAATCATTTCATATCTGAACGTTCTTGCATTGTCTCACACATGAACTTTTGAGGGACACTTTATATATAAAGCATAACATATGGCCCCCAAAATCTCATGCCCATCTCACAATACAAAATACATTTAGTCAATTTTCAAGAGTCCCCATAATCTTAACAGTTCCAACATTGCCAAAAAGTCCAAGTCCAAAATTTCATCTGAGATGGGGAACTCATAGATGTTTCCCCTGTAAAGATAAAAAACAAGTTACACATATCCAATATATAAGGGCACAGAGTAAACATTTCCATTCACAAAGGGAGAAGTAGAGGCATAGAAAGAAGAGATAGAATCAAAACAAGACCAAAATCCAGCTAGGCAAACAAGTTTGTAGCTCCACATCTACCATCTGGGTACATGGAATCATGACATTCCAAAGGGCAAGTGTACCTCTGGCTCTATGGCATTGCTGGTTGAAGCCCACATGGCCTCTCTCTCAGCTTGTTTCTGTTCAATTCCTTCAGCTTTCCTCAGTAGATGTTCCATGGTACTGGCATCTCTTAATCTTAGGGTGTCTCCACTGCTGCTTCAGCTTCTTTCTTACATCTTTCTTTGTTGCTCTTTCAGGAGATTCTCACCCTGCTACACTTTGACTGACCTTCCTTAGAAATCTTAGTGGAAGTCTCCAAGACCCCCTAACTCCAGCAGCATGCAATCCTGCAGAACCAGCACCACATGGTTGACACCATATCAAGCAATAGCCAGGCTTCCTGAGACCTTGGCAACAGTGCTGTCTGAGTATGTGGGTGGCTGAGCACAGTGAAACAACTTCCTAGGAACCCCTGTGCAAGCAGGGTGTCTCCATGCCCCTTTCTCAAAAGAATTCTTACTTTTATACCCTTGAGCCCGAGATGAATCTGGTCTTGCCAATTCCTGAAATGCCCTCAAATTATCTTTCCTATTGTTTCCACATAAAGTAGTTAACATCTCTTTAGTGACTGTAATCTCTTTAACAACTTCTCCTTCTTCATACCCAGTTTTACTTTTAATTTTTTGGTCAAACTGCAAGTTTTTCAAATCTTTCTGCTGTGCTTTCTGCTCATGGTTATCATAGTAAACTTGGCTAAAATCCACCATTAATACCTGTGCTACCATCTGAATGCTGTACTTCCTTGAGATTTCCTTCACCATATATTAATTTGTCCATTATCTTCAAATTCAGCCTCACAGAATGTTTCAGGACACAGGTAAAATGTAGCCAACTTCTTAGCCAGAATCTAACACAAATTGACTCTAGTCCAGTTTCCAATAGAGTCCTTCTCCTCTTAAACCTCATAAGACCAATCTTTACTTTCCACAATCCTGTCTTCTGTTCTTCTGAATTCCCACCAGAATCACCCATTAAACTCTAACATTCTGAATCTTGTCCAGCTTGTATCTCTAAACTTTTCAAAATTCCTCCTGTGAAACAAAAAACAAACAAACAAAACTTTAAAAGCTTCTGAACCACATGGTTGCCAGATTACTCACAGCAACTACCCCACTTCTTGGTACCAATTCCTGTTTTAGTCAGATTTTTCATTATTGTGATCAAAACATCTGAAAGGGAGTGTTAAGTCTTAGAGGAGGAAAGGTTTATTTGGTTCATTGTTTCAGGGGTTCAGTCCATAGTCTACTGACTCCATAGCTGGGCCATAGGTGAGATAACATCATGGTGGAAGTGCCTGGTGATGGTAATGAGCTCTAGACATGATAACCAGGAAGGGGGTGGGGGAGAGAGAGAGAGAGAAAGAACTCTACTCACCAGGGACAAAATATAAATCCCAAATTTATACCCCAGTAATCTACCTCCTCCAGTCACACCCTACCTGCCTACTGTTACTGCCCAGTTAATCCATACCAGTGGATTAATCCAGTGATTAGGTTATACCTCTCATGGTCTAATCACTTCACCTCTGAACATTCTTGAATTGCTTTTTTAGGGGACACCTCACATCTAAACCATAATAGTAGGACACACAGGTCTTCCCCATATGAGCCACATCACCTAGGCATAGATGGGGGGCGGGGGGGTCTTCTCTAATACAGCCACATTGTCTTAAGCCCTTCTACCTTTCCAAGCTGAAGCCCCAGGCTGTGCTGGTGGAGTTATATCCCCCATCAAGTCAACCTACCCTTCTTGAAATCTGTGCCACTCCACCTGCCCTGCCCTTTGCCTCTGTCCTTTCCTCCTCACTGGCACTTTCTTTTCACCTGAAGCTGCTAGACCCTATTCATAGGAAACTGATAGTTTGCCCAATATTGTCAGGTCTTTAAACTTTGTGTGACATTTTTCTACCACATTTTATAGGCTCCTCAACTTCAGAACCTTCATTTTCCACACCTGAATCTCTATTAAGCAGCAGAGTATCTAGCATGTGATGGGTAACAAACAGAAGATCATCAATTGGTTTGTTTTCCAATTTTCTTCAATTATTGGCATGTCTGCTTTTCAGCTACCTCTTTGATACTAACTTATTAAAATGTATCACCATGATTCTGATGATAAATGTACTTTCTTGCTCTAGTTTTACTCCACAATCATAAATTAATAACAGCAATCATATTCTTGTTCATAAATTTGACATCTGTTTCCATATACAGATAATGACAAATTCCTGAATCTAATGTAAAAGCTAAATTAAAAGTTTAACTTCCAAAATGACTGAATTCCAGTCCTCAAAGAATGAGCTCTTCCATGCATGTGGAGGGATTGGGAGCATGGCCTTGCTTCTTGGTAGCTTTGCTAGGAAGTGCCTGTATTAATGCAAAGCTATGATATGAGTTTGCCAGTGAAGAATGAAGTCAGTATTTATTATAGCAAATTGCATACACATTAAAGTAATTTTCTCAGTATGTGAACCCAAATGTAAGTTATTTTCTCTATCAAAAGACACTTTCATTTCCAACAGACTCACTGCACAAAAACATAGTCACTGTCTCCCCTGAACTAGAGCAGGCTGACTGTCAGATGCAGAAGTCCAGTGGTCATCCAGGAAGCTTTTATCCCTGTCTTCCTGGGACAACCCCAGTTGTGCCATCACCCTGATATACAACTCATACTGCTCTCTGCTCTCAGAATCACCTCAGTCTGAATGTGTGGCCACCCTAGTCATATTGCCCATGCTAACCAGCAACGTGACTAATTAACAGATGATTAACATAAGTAACTCCGTGTGCAGGCTCATTAACACATGAGCTCCATTCCCCATCTATCTGTAAAGGAGGCACTTGACCTGTATAATGCCTCGGGTCTGGCTGGCTCTGTGTGATGGGCACTGGCAGGTTTGAATGGTGATGCTTCCTAGTGCTCCAAGTATAAAGGAGCCTGCAGAAAGACTTCCTAGAACCAAACAAAGCCAAGTGCTACTGTCTGCTCAGACTATGTGCTGATGCTCCTAAGCTCTGCATGACTCATCTTCCCTATGCAGGCTTGTCCAGAACACCAAGGCTCTCAACCCTAAACTTCACTCTGTGAAGGTCTTTCAGTTAGATAGACTTCACCTCTTTGGTGGATATCAGCTGGGAAAAGAGGTAGACAGTGGAGGAAGAGCAGGAAGAAACAAATCAGAATTGTCAGCTAAGTTGTTAAGTGGGTAGCTGCAGACCCCTTTGATAGCCAAGGGCATGTGGAGCCTCCATGGAAGGAAGGAGGTCGGCTGTGTGTGTGTCCAGAATACAACTTCCAGCCCAGGTTTCCAGCATCTGGAAAACAAACATGAGGGGTCTAATACTATTTTCAGCATTCTGAAACTCCAGTTGGAAATTATTTGCCTGCAGCATTTACAGCTTTCTCAGCATAGTGAGAGCATAGATTCTGTCTTTTAGCCAGTTACGTGACTCTATTGTGATAGTGTTGCAACCTGAGACATAGCCAGACCCCAACGCCCAGGGAAGATGCCTGTGCAACAGAAGGCGCTGCTCCTGTTCTGTGCCCTCTGACAAGAAGATTCTAACCACATAGACTTCATGGGGACAAAAACAGGCTTTGCTGAGCATACCTGAGAGTGCCCTGCACTCAGAGTGGTGCGGAGCTGGGCACCACCTGGAGCACGCAGAGACTGCACAGGCAGACACAGCGTCAGCAGCAGCCCCTCTTTCCATTAAGTTCTGTGGCCACCGCCACAGGAAGGTGGGGCCACTGCTCAGCTTTGATGCTCTTGCCTCCCATGCGTGTCACAGCCTTGCCTTCTGCAGTATCTGCCACAGCACTTAATTCTTGTCCCAGAGTTTTTAACTGCTAATTGCAGAGGGTCTTTAGGTTTTGCTAAGCATTTTCTCATGACGCAGGCACTATATACAAAATCTTTTCATTCATTTGTTTGTTTACCTTTTGTCATTTTGGTTTTGTGCAGTGCTGAGGACTGAGGCTAGGGCATCCTAGGCTAGTGCTCTGCTGTTGAGTTGCACCAGCCCTCCAATGTGCTGGTCGCCCGCTCGGCCAGCTGTGGAAGTTGGTGTTTCTTACATAGTGGATCCAACAGTGAAAGTGGGCAGGGCTATGGGAAACACAGATGGCACACGGTGCCTGGCGGGCATAGGGGGGCCTTGCAGGTGTCATGGTGGAGGCCAGACAGCACAGGAAATGGGGTTCCCAAGGCACCCCCTGCAGGGAGTGATGATGTAATTGAAGCTGAAGCCACACAGGGCTAGGGACTGCTTTGGGTCCTGACACAGCCTGGTTTAAAGCTCTGAAGGGGCCACTGATGAGCTTTGGGAGGGGTGCTGCCCCCCTAGTGGCCGCAGAACTATGCTGCAGGAGATGCTCCTGGGGATGCCAGGAGGGCAGGCCCTGCTTGAGATGAGCCTGGCAAATCTCCTCTTAAGCTGTTCTGTTTGTTCATGATTGAGGTTGCATATGAAAATTTTGAAGAACTGAGAACATCTGCACTAACAAGCTGCACTTAATTTTTCTTGATACATCACCTCTCCAGCTTCCTGGAGAGCAAGTGTGTGCTGCTCACCTGTGCCCAGCAGTCGGACAGTTCCTGCAGGTCTGACCACAGGCCTGCTCCAGGAGGGCAAGGCATTTCTGTTGAATGCCTCTGGATGTCAAAGCAGCAGCATGAGACTCAATGCTTACTAAACTCTTGCTGGGTCAGGGCTGTGCAGCTGAAGGAGACGTGGTACAGCTCATCACAGGCCCTAAAATGTCTGCCTCCTCTCCTCTGGCATGAGGTTCGTCTGTTTTAACATGCCTCTTTCCTCTCACTGCTTCACAAATGAGTGGAGAAACCAGTCAACACTCCTTGTGCAAAGCCATCAACCAGCACGAAGACCACTCTCAATTACTTACTTAACATTTCCTCTCACTGCTCATGACTCTGGATCTCTTCAGTCGCCTTTCTTTGAACTCTCCTGTTTTCTCCTTCTTATAATTACTCTAGGGCAGCTCTGGAGTTCATTAGAAAGCAAGGGACAATGGGGAAATAGACTCCTGGGCTCAGAGAGGCTGCTGAGTCACTGAGGACCTTCCTGGGGTGCTGCGGCCTGAGAGGTATTCCAAGGAGCTCTCCTAGCTGCCCAGTGGATGCTCAAGCCAGATCCTTAGCACACAGGCTCCTCAGGGAGTTGTGGCAAACTAGACAGAATGACAAAATGACAGACTGTTCTTCTTCAAGAACTCCTTGTGCTCAGGCTTAGGCTCAATGTTTCAGGTGGTGACATTTTAACATGAGCAAAAGGAGACATGGGTGTCAAACAGCAGTCATGTGCTCACAATTCCCCCAGAGCTTGGAGGCATTGCCCTGTCAATCTCAATACCTACAACTTTACAGGAGCAGTTGGCAGTTTGCACGTTGCCTGGACTTGTCCTGGCCAGGCAGGCAAGGTTGCTGGAACCCAACGGCCCACCTCAAGAGTCTCACTGTTTTGCCTGGATCTGAATCATCAAGGAAGGAAGGGACACTGGGACAAGGGCAGTGGTGTGGCTTATGTGTGCCGGTGGCCAATGACAGGATAGCTGTGTGCACGTGTCAGCCATGAGCAATAGGCATCCCTCTCTGAATCAAAGCCTAGATTTTCCTAAGCCAGTTACTAAGAACAGGTTGTTAATTAAACAGAAGCTAATTAATAAATTACCTATGCCAAGGTACATTTGGAGAGATAATTGCAAAATTCGATAACTTATTTTGCTCTTTAAGAAGAAAGTTTATTGATTTTAAAGGCCTAGGTGTTGGAAGGCCTTGGAGAAGTAGCCACATGGACACATTGACTCCAGCTGCTGGTCCCAGAAGGCAGCTCTGATTCAGAGAGCTTGAGAAAGAACATTGGTTTTGAATCCAGAAGTTCTGGGGCCCAATCTTGGCTCTGTGCTTACTAGTCATGTGCCCAGATGGAAGAAATGCCTTCTCCCCAGCACAGTGTCTCCTCAGACAGACCCTTCACAGGGATCAGGAAGGGCATATGTGGAGGTCTCTAATGAAGTGGGCAGTTGCTTCCCCAAATGCACAGCCTTTCCCTTCACTCATAGATCTTGTCTTTTCCTCAATTCCAAAACTATGGGTCCCCAGCTAGTGAGTGTGTTTGGAAGCCACCGAGAGTGGGCACTGTGTCCCCAGTCTCCAGATGCTGCGGGGGAACTTGGGTGTGCAAGAGTGCGGAGTGCACAGCCTGCATGATGATTTCCAGGAAGTCGGTGGGAATGTGCTGAGGGCTTGCTCTCCCAGCTGTACCGTAGGTCCTGACATTGCCCTCAGCACCCTCTACTTTGTGCTTGGGGGCCTTGGGCTCCAGGGGGACGTGCATCATGGGTGTGAGAGCTACACTGATCAATTAGAACACTTCATTTTCTAAGACACGGGTGAGATGACAAACCTCCCGTTTGGACTTCGACTTTTGAAGACCCCTGATGGCTGCACTGGGCAGGTCATCTGCATGCATGCTGCAGTCTTCACTTCTCCCCACCCCTCTTTCCTTCCCCCTGTGGCCTTGCAGCGCCACTCACTCAGGATGCCCGCGGGGTCCTGAGTGGAGCTGTGGCCCATAGAAGGCTGGCAGACCTGGAGCAAGCGGGGTTAGGAGGCCCTACGTTCCTGATGCCCTTACTTCTCTAAAGCCTGTCTTGTAAGAGACCTTGGGGAAGTGTGGAGTCCTTCAATTATGTTTTCTGCTATAATGATGCTACTAACAGGCAGATAGTAGGAGAGAGATGGTACATACATATAAACACACGAGTGGCTCCCTGCGACTTCCAATGCAAACCTGTCATCGTTAAAGTAAAGGGGGAAGGCATAGCCCCATAGCCCTCAGTGCCCTTTCCTGTTTCCAAATAGCCAGCCAGGTGCAGGGCACAAGGAGGACAAGTCTGTGCCAGAATGTCCAGATGCAGATTGCCTCCAAGGACACTGGCTTTCTCTCATGCGTGGGGGGAATAAGGCAGAGTAGTGTTATCCAGAGAGTTGCTTTCTTGCCAGCATGCCAAGTTCCTTGGGGTACTGGGCACATGATGGTACAGAGCAAGATAAGCAGCTGCTGCTGCAGCCACCTAACCTGCTGCCCCTCTCTGTGGTATGGGGTGTGCACCAGAGCAGCACGAAGGAGTAGGCCTCCCCCAGCTTGCTATCCAGGGCCAAAGCCACATGAGAGCCATGAGACACCACTCTCTGGTGAGGTGCTGCACGCACAGCAAGCAGCAGAGCTGTACCCGTCCACTTGGACCTCCTGTAAGCACTTCTGAATAATCCCTATGTCTCATATCCTGTCTCCAGGGGTTTCCTTGGCCTCTTGGCAACCTGCCCCTCTGCCCTAGCACACAGGGACATGAAGTGGACACTGGGGTTCCTTATCTGTACTCTTACCTTACCCCCAGCCCAGGACTGCACCTCCTCCCTTTGCTTGACTTTCCAGTTGCTCTTCCATAGTATAGGAAGGTCACCTCCCTTGACTCTGGTGCTGGTTGTCATGGCTCAGTCTCTCTCAGGGTCCTCTCAGCAAGGACCCAGGGCACTGCTCTCTCCTGTTGGAGGCAGCCCTCCGGCCCCCTCCAGGTTCACATTGGCACTCAGAGCCAAGTCATCCTTTCTGCTCCAAGGCTCCAGCCACCTCCTGTTCTGCAGTGCCAGGTGTGAAATGATGCTAGTGCCCCTTGCCCTCCAAATCCACCCACTAAATGTTCAAATTCAAGATCAGTGAACAGAAGTGAACTGGCCCTTGTCCTCCCACTATTCAGCAGTGTATTCAGTGTCAGGAGGCGAGGGGTGGGGAAGAAGAAAGGCTGAATTCAGCGCTGAACAGGAGAAGAGGGAGTCTGGCTGCACTCCAGGGGTCGAGACGCTGCCCATACAGTATAGGAATAATAAGGGAGACAGAGAATAACAGTCACAATGTAATGAGGGGAGGGATGTTCATGTCCCTCCGGGAATGGGCAGGGACCTTCCAGGAACTCGGGGACCACTTCTGCTCACTCCTTTGATCATCTGGATTTCCATTCCTGGTGGCTGGTGGGGTCTTTAGCCTTGATGTGGAGGGCAGAGACTAGGTGAGTCTGGGTCAAGTCGAGCCCACACTACGATTCTGCACAAGGCATTTCTCCAATGATCACACCTAAACACAGAGCAGAATAAACCTGACCCAAGGTTGAGGAAGCAAACGGACAATCATAATATGAAGACAGAGATGTTTATGAATGTCTGCCTGCCTGCCCGGGCACCTGTGACTGTCCTTTGCCTGCCTGTGCAAAGGATCTCTGTCTGTTGGCCCTTTTTTCTAAAATCATCATTATTCCAAATTTACAGCAGATAAAATTGAAGCTCAAGGAGCTTAGTTATTTTAACAATGCACTATAAAATGCCCAGGGACAGAACTGAATTTGGCTAATGCTGTGCAAAAGCCTCAGTTTCCATTCCACCCTATATGCCTCCCAGGAAGAAGGTGACTCCTTTTGTTTGGATGGCTCTTTGTTGGCCATTGATGGCAGACAGACGTCAGGACAGTGAGCTGGCTTCTGACATTGTTTGTGGGGTTTCTCAGTCCCCAACAGAGCTTTTCCCTGTGTATCCCTGGGCCTGTCCCAGGTACTCACACCCACATGTCTCTCCCATCCTTGCTCAAGGCAGCCTGGTGCATTCTCAGGCCTGGAGAAGCAGGGGTAGCAGGAATGCAGGCTTCCTGGACCCTGCTCATTTCAGGCCTGCCAGCCTTCTGTTAGCTGCAGTGCCACTCAGGACCCCATGGGCATCTAACCCTACTCCTGAGCAAGCAGCATTGCAAGGCACAGAGGGAGGGACAGAGGAGTGGGGAGAAGGGAGGACTGGCATGCATGCAGATGACCTGCCCAGCACAACCATCAGGGTTCTCAGAAGTCCAAGCGGAACCCAGAGGTTTGTCATCTCACTCCATCTTAGCAAAGGGAGTGCTAAGGGGTGATCAGTGCAGCTCTCTCTGACTGTTGAGAGCCTGCCACTGGCCTCTACAACCGCGAGGTACATTCAAGCCCAGCAACTTGCCAGTTGAGAGCTGGGGAAAAGCAACGCATTCTGGAGGGAATGTGGAGTCTGAGTTGCGGCCAGACATACCACTGGGCCCTGGAAACTGGAGAACCCTGGGGAACGAGCAGGTTGCAGTAGGCCAGAGACGTGCGGTCATTAGAACTTCCACTCTTCCCAGGTGGCGACAGGTGTCCAGCACATGCCCAACAGCATGGTCTCTGTTGTAATGCAGGCATTTATTTATCTATTTGAGTATTTATGTTTTTTAGTTGTAGGTAGACAGAATATCTTTATTTTATTTTATGTGGTGCTGAGGATCGAACCCAGTGCCTCCCGCGTGCTAGGCGAGCACGCCACCACTGCACTATAACCCCAGCCCATCCAGGTATCTATTTAACCAGAAATTCTAATTTCTCCAAACATTTAAAACAATCTTCCTGTAGGTGCATGTTTCAGAGAGCAAACACAGGGCAAGTAGGTATCAAAGCAAGGGCCTAACTCAGATCAGTCGGCCTTGAACACTTCAATACTCAGCTTCTGAAATCACAATGCACATAGTTATGACAAGCCATTTTACAGTGGCTACTACATTCAAAAAGAAGATAGAAGAGGAACTAAGCCACGTTTCACTGGGGAGAACTGGCTCTGAAGACGATTTTCACAGTTTTGGTTTCGGTGAAAGGGCAAAGGTGAGTGTGTATGCCGCCATGATCCCTCAGAAGGTTTCCCAAGGCCAGACCGGGACAGCTGGGGAGCAGGCTCGAGTGATGGAGGCAGAGCAAAGATGGTCACCAGCCTAACAGGAGATAAAGCAAACCAAACGAGGCGGGTAGAGATCCGTGTTGTGAGGAGTGTGAGGTGTAGCCCAACTTCTGTAGGAGGCAGCTACACAGGAGCTTAGGAGAGGGCACACTTTTCCTAGTGAGAAAAGAACAGTAGAGGCTCAGGGAGAATGCAGCCAAGACTGCAGGGATCAGCTGTCATCGTGGTATACATTGAAACGTCTGTGTGAGCAGGTAGACCAGGGTTCCACTCGCGTGAGGCAAATGTACAAGAAAGGGCTGGGGCAGAAGGTGGACCTAGGCCTCGCCTCAGCTCTCACCACCTGCAGGACACTGGGGACTCCCTGAGCCTCCTCTCTGAAAGAAGATGATTCGGATTCATGCACATACTGTGAAATATGAAAACGTGGAATTCTTTAATGGACATGTTTCTGGAAATGCACATTCCAGTGTGAGAGGACTCTCATGCCACCTGTGAGGTGTCAGAGTTCACAGGTTGGCCCCCACATGCTCTTGCCCTCTGACCTTAGGGGTGTTGCTGAGGGAACAGTTTTGCTCTTCCATGGCCTTCTTCCACATGCCTCTCTAGTGCACTTGGAATTTCACTGTCTCTACCTCAGTCCCTAGAGGTTTTTGTTGTTGTTGTATATTAATAATTTCCTGTGACTTCTTCATTCCTGAGAACAAGTCCGATTCAGGAGCTTCCTGCCATCTCTGAAGGGTCCTTTCTACAGCTGCACACTGTTTATCCCTACTGAACAGCCAGCCTGCTTAGAATTGCATCTTGTGAGGGCCCCGACCATTGCCCTTCCATTGTTTTCCCCAATAGAATAAAGGCTGAGGGCTAGCACCAGGAGTGAGGACCACTGTCTACCTCAGTGCTGAAGGTCCTCGGCAGAGGACCAGAGATCCTGTGAGTCTCCTGTCGGGTCTTCAGCTCCCCACACTTACAGCATTATTCCACCACAGAATTGCCTCAGTCTTATATTATTGTCAATGTTCATATTTCAGGTGTGCCTGCAAATGATCCTTCTAATATTAATTTAGTGAAACTGTTAAATCTAATATCGATTAATTTCTTCAGTACAAGTACAATACATGTTAACTGCCCGTACACACAACCACCTGCTCATAATCTGTCATTATACCCGGAAAACCTACACATGACCTTACCTGTGTATACATTAGGACAACTACCATTTTTGGCAATCTAATCCATGTCAAATACTTGGCTAGGTGCTTTACCCTTTGTTGCCTGGCGAACATTAGGCAACACTGTGCTGAGGATGTAGTTAGACTTCATCGTACTATGGATTATGGAGCCTTCCCAAAGGGCCTGCAGCCATGCCAGGAAAAGGCATCAACCTGCGGGTTGATTACATTTCAAAATATTGATGCAAATGAAAGCATCCTATTTGCTTCAGTACATTTACATATGAAGCACTGTACATTTTCAGCAGTGGTTCTGAACCCATGATCTCCAGATCCTCCCTCCTGTGGCATCTCCTTTTCCCTCTCTCCTGTGTGGAATTCCTGTCTGCCTCTTGTTGTTGTAGTTGTTGTTGTTGTTGTTTGGTACCAGGAATTGAACTTAGGGGTGCTTAACCACTGAGCCACATCCCCAGCCCTTCTTATTTTTTATTTTAAGGCAGTCTCACTAAGTTGCTTAGGGCCTTGCTAAATTGCTGAGGCTGGCCTCGAACTTGTGATCCTCCTACCTCAACCTCCCAAGCAGCTGAGATTACAGTCCTGTGCCACCACTCCTGGCTGGAAATCTTGTTTTTGACCTGGGCACATGTATAATTAATTAAATTGGCTAAACGAACCTGAATATAACAAACAGGAACTAAATTAGCAGACACATGAAAGAGGAAGCAATCTATGTTTTAGTTTGCCATAAGCATTTCCCCAGAATGAAACATGTCAGGCCCCTGCCTGCACGCTGGCTCTTTCCACAGGCCTCCAGGGCCTGCTTTGCTGTGCCCAAAGGGCAGCCAGCAGCCCAACCCTTCCCCACATGGGTGTGCCTGGCTGCCACTGGGCTTCCTGACCCGCCCACTGCTGTGCTGGCCCTGCTCCACCCTGGACGTGGTGCAAAGCCTTCTTAACTTTGACTTCTGGCTGACTGCACTGAGGAGGCCCAAGCAGGTGCCCAGGAAGCAGAGAGGACCTGGAGCCTGGGCTTGCCTCTGCGCTCCTGCTCGTGCTCCTCGGAACTACCCTGCCCTCCGCCTGTGTGTGAGCATGGCCTGGCACGGGCCCACCAGGTGCCCTTCGCTTTGATCCACCTCCAGCACACCCTGTCCCCGTTCCTGCAGGCTGTGCTGCCTCCTCCATCCAGACTCCAAGGGTCCAGATGCACTCAGCCCTGGCCTATGCGTCCTTGTCTTATGCGCCCACCTGTCTCCGACTGCTCCTTACCACACCCCATGACCCACTCCTGTGCAGTGAGCTCTGCTACACTCCATTCTCCTGGTCAGCCACCTCCTGGCCCCTGATTGCTTTTGATCAGCTCCAATGACCCTTAATCCCCGTGTAAAGCCTCAAAACTGTGCAGAAAGCAAGAAACAAACTCTTTATTTCAGGCTAACATAGTAATGCTACATGATTTACTACCTTGCAAGGTGGGATACAAATTCTGAAAATGAAATTCCTCTGGCCATAAACCTGCTGCTTTACTTAGTGCTTGGCTTTCCAAATCATTTAACAGATTGGACATGGGGTTCAAATGCTGTTATGGGTTTTGTTAGTTACGGTCTTCGGATAGAAAAGGAAGCAAATCAGAATTTGATTTGTGAAAGGACATTGAACTAGATTTTGTGTGTTTTTTTTCCCCATGATAAATGCAAAGAAAATTTGGAAACCATTGTGTTTCCTGCAGATTTTACTGCCTTGGGGATCCTCACCCTGCTGGAATATCCAGAGGTGATGAAATTTCCTATTCCATATTTTCATGCATTTTAGAACAATGATTTTTCATTTTTAATGTACTGCCCCCCTAAATATGACTGATGATGTTGAATATTACAGTAAATTTGAAAAGAGCTACACATCAACAAATCAAGCTTCTACTTCCACGGTTGAAATATGGTTTCACTGTTTCCCCACTGAAATGGATGCTTGACAACACCACTGGATGGATGGCTTTTTAGAGTCATAGAGAAATGACCCTTCTCCATGGGGTGGGGACATGCAGCCATCCAAGGCAAATTATAGCCATGTAGGGAAGTCATGAGGACAAATCACATGCACACATCATCTGTGACTCCCAAGGGTAAAAACCTAATCAGCAGGCTCATGCTGGAGGGAGGCCAGCTCAACTCACAGGAGGGACACTCATCCTGAACTCACAGGCTATGCCGTCGTGCCTGAAAGTGCAGATGAAATGTGCAACTTGGTGACCTCAAGTGAGTTCTGAGAAAACTCCCACTCTAGTTACTGATCTTCTCACTCTGTATTCCGTGGAGATGAAAAGCCATGTGGCACGTATGCGTGCCCTCTGCTGATGCTGGCTTTATGGGGTTTGCTGTCTGGAAACCCTACGTGAGGCCTCTTGCAGGTCTTAGTACCAGGAAAACCTCTGTGTCGGGATAGAAGCCATCTAACTGCAGAACTCAGTTTGCAGTTTAGAGATCTAACACTGGAATATTTCCCAACTTTAAGAAAAGCCATTTACCTGGACTTGAATGTGGCAGGGTGCAGGTGCCTGGAGCCATGTAGGGTGGTATGCAGTGTGTCATCTAAAGGCGATGTCCTCTTTAAGTTGGCTAAGCCCAGTGGGCCCCTCAGTATTTCATGTTGGTGTGAGCTTCAGTTCCCAGGATGATTCTTAAAGTCAATTCAAAGTAGCTATTTCCTTAATTCTGGATGGGCTGTCTCTTTAGGCATCAGAAGCATTGATGTGGATTCCAAATCAGAATTTCTCTTTGGAGTGGGAGGATGTTTCTTTGGGTGCAGAAGTAGTGCTTCCTCTTGGCATTACAAAGAGCAGTGCTTGATAGATGCTCTTTAAGTTGAAGGAGTGACTGGCTGAAAGGTCACAGTGTATCCTCTTAGTTGAAATGAGAATGAGATATTTTTAGTCCTTATTATGATCTCAGAAAATAATTTCTTCATTAAATTCTTCATGTTCCACCCAGCAAGGGTCAGAGTCAGTCTGACTCGTGTTCAGGTTCGTGCGGATCCATCGTAACCCGCCCAACCCTGTGGTAATGTGGACATGCTTCCATTCAACACACGGCAGATCTCTTTCCATGAATGGCTGGTCGTAATTGTCCAAAACTGAAGGCAACCAAGATGTGCTTCAGCAGTGGAGTAGACACTCTGGTACATCCAGGCAGTAGAATACTATTCAGCAAGTAAGAAGTGAGTCATCAAGACAAAGAAGACCAAATGCATGTGTTCAGTGAAAGAAGCCAGTCTGAAGAGGCTGCACACCGTGTGGTTCCAACTATATGGTGTTCTGAAAGTACAGTAAGTGATTCGTGGTTGCCAGGGCTGGGGGCAGGGAGAGAGGGGGCTGGAGACTGGGGCTTTTTGTGCAGTAACACAGCTCTGTGAGATTACAACGTGATAGTGGATCCACGACATAGTACAGACTCCAGTCCATAGAATATACATGTTAGCCCTACCGGAGTTCAGTAAGAGAAAAACACCTTCCATTTACCATTCTTTATCATCTGCTTCCTGAATGGAGGTGGAGGAATGCTTTAGACATGTAGGAGTGATTAGCAGTTCAGAATGTTGCTTAAATAACAATTCCTCATCCCCTACAACTGAGCAGTGGTGCAAACTGTTATGCAGTCCCCATCCACTTCCCTGCATGCCCTGGTGCTTCACTGAGGCTGAGTTCAGCCAGCAGAGCACAAGACTGAAGGGCCTACCCATGCCCCATGGACCTCTCAGGGTTGAGAGTTCTCCAGAGCCACTAGAAATCCCAGCATTATGACAGATTCTGGACTCAATCTGTGTTTTTCCTTGAAAAGCAAAGGTTCTGTGACACAGGGAGGTCTACACCTTCTGCTCCAAACACATTGGAAACTGGCTTGGATGCCTGCTGCAGTGGCATGGGGCTCCTGCTGGAGTCCTGCAGCAGGGAGGTGAAGGTGGCCACTCTGCTCCTAATGAGCTGAGAGAGGGGGAGTTAGAATTTGTCCCAGAGGGCCAGGTCCTAGCTTGCAAGACCTTGCTTCCCACTTTCCACAGGCTGAGACACTTTGGGACTAGCATATGCCTATTTTTAAAATGGACTTAATAACTCATCAAGCATTGTCCAGAGGCATTCTGGACCATAGTGAACATCCGGTTGTGCTCACGTGCAATTGGATGTGTCCATAGTCTTCAGGGGCTTCGAGGCACTGCCCATTGCTACAGAAGAGCCTGGCTATGTCTGCCTCTGAAGCCATTCTAACAGCAAAACCTTTTCTTCTTTAGTAAATTAAAGTTTACAAGAAAGCTCAAACATGATAAAAGATAAGTGAACAATTTATGAGATACAGTTGTTTTATAGGAAATAAGCAAAATGAGTGACAACTCTAGTTCCTTCTCGCTGCGTCCAGTTCTCCTCCCCATTTTCCTTAATTCTGTGCTGCTGGTATACCCTGAGGAGTGCACATGGGCAGTTCCAAAGGGTATCTCCTGACTTGTATCTCAAGATGTCCTTTAGAATTTCCTGCTATTTCTCTTGGAAAATTCTAGATAAGTTCATTATGTCTTAAAACTAAATGACTACAAAGATGTAACGCCTCTCACTGACCTTTGTATAAACACATCAGTCAGAAAAGAAGCACATTTGTGTGCCCAGCTAGATGGTGATACCCAGACGCACAGGCCTGAGCAGAAGCCTATTCACCTTCCACTGCACCCGCCATGCACCTGTCAGCAGGGCGCGTCCTGTAATAGTCCATGAGTGGCCTGTAGGCAGGAGTCGTTCCCCACTCTTGTTCAGGGGCACAGAGGGACAATGTGTGCATAGAGACAGGTGTGGGTGGTGTGAGTTGCTATTTCATTGATGACACAATTGCGATGCACTTGCCTGGCATAACATTCAATGCACTGTTACAGCTTCAAGTCTGGATGCTGCAGGATGAGTTAGTACAGAAGTAACCAGCTCTCGTCTTCGTGGTGTGCACTCTGGATATGCCAGGGAAGAATGAAGCACCCCTGTTGCCATTCGCCCTTTACTTCTGAAGGTCAAGGCAGGTTTCTGTGGACCAGGAATCTAACATAGGCACATATACAGGCCACGCGCACACACACACTCACTGCAGTCTTATGGGCCACAGGGGAAAATAAAGCATTTGCCTGGACAACTTGCAACACGGTCTTTTCCAGATCTAGAATTATCTACGGGGTTAAGCTGGACCAATAGCCCTATCCCCTCAAAGTGAAGGGCCAGCCTGGCATCCATGGCAGCTAGAAGCCAAGAGGGACATCGGGATGGCCAGGCGAGCCCCAGAGGGGTCCCTCGGTGGAGAGGCATTTCCTACATCTTAACCTGGAAGAGCTCTGCAGAGACAGGGGCCTTACGAAGAGAAAGGAGCACGGCCTTCCGGCATGTGAATGCCGCAGACCAGCAAATGGCTGTGCCTGGGCCGTTCTGACTCCCGAGACATCGAAAGAAAGCTCTGTCTGATACAGTGATCCTCTTCAGCAGAACAGGGGAGACTTCATCACAGCAAATGCAGTTCAATTGTGAGATGCACCAAAACATGGCCAAGAACAAGAAGCCACCATCCTTACACTACTTCAATGGATTCAAATGGGGATTCACAGAATCTGAAGTTCTTTAGAATTTCTTCAACTTATTTGAAAACTGCTGGCTCAGATAACCTCAGAGATATACAACCTCTAAATAGTTTCTAGAATCTCTTCCTTTACCTGAGAGCCTGCCTATTTGGAAGGGATTTGGGGCCGCAGAGCACACGGGGACCGCGTCGGGGTGGCGCTGCAGTGTAGGACTCATACCGCCAGAGGGCGCCCGGAGACCGTAGGAAGCGCAAGGGCAGCCAATGGGGGTCGTGAAGAACAGCCGCGCGCTTATTTTCCCAAGCGTCCTGATCGCTAGAGATGCTGGATTTCTTTCTTTCTTTTTTTTTTTTTTTTCCATATAGTTGTCCACTTGATTTTCTTCTTTTAAGAAAGGTCTGTTAGTTCCTTTGCCCGTTTGTTGATTGGATTTTGTTGTGGTTGTTAGGATTGTTGAGTTCTTTGTCTAGAGGTTGATGCCCTGAGGGGCAGGTGGCAAAGACCTCCTCCCATGCCGTAGGCGCTCTCTTCAAGCTCTTACTTGTTTACTTTACTGTGTGGAAGCTTTTTAATTTGATGTCATCCCACTTGTTGATTTTTAGTTTTATTTCTCACGCTTTAGGAGTCTTGTTAAGGAAGTCTGTTCCTGTGCCATCATAATGGAGTGTTAGGACTAGGTTTTCTTCTAACATTTGCAGAGTTTCTGATCTAATTCCGAGGTCTTTGATCCACTTGAATTGACCTTTGTGCAGAATGAGAGATAGAGGTCAACTTCCATTCTTCTTCTTGTGGATTTCCAGTTTTCCCAGCACCATTTAGTAAAAGGTTGTCTGTTCTCCGAGTGTTTGTGGCACCTATGTCTAACATCAGGTGATAGTGTTTATGTGGGCTTTTCTCTGCATCACAGCACCTCGCATGGCAGAGAGGGATGGGAGACACAATGTGCACTTAGCTTGGACGCTGGCACTCATGACCAGTCAGCCTTCACAGAGGGACCCAGTACGGGGAGGTGCTCAGATCTGGCCTCAAAAAAACATCTAATCCTCTTTGTTCTTCCAAAAAATAGCACCAGCAGAAACTGCCACCTTTTCCCTTCCTTTCTGTAACAAAGGAGCCCATTCCTCCCAGGCCCAGTGAGGTGCTGAGCAGGAGTAGAAGGTCAAATGTCAGGTCATTATTTTTTCTTGCATAAGAAGTTCATGAATACCAACAATGACATAAGAACCCCCCTCCAAGACAAATTATTTTTCACAGTGTAATATCTTAATTTGTTTAGAGAAACAGAATGCATTTAATCTCAAATAAAATGTGGTTACAACCTTGAGACATTGAAGAGTAATCAATGTTTCTTCAAAAAAAAACCCCATCAAAATATGATCTGTACTTTTTGAGTGTGACTATTACCACACAAACTTGGCATAATATGTTTAAAACAAAGTAGAACCAAAATAATCAATCATGCCCCTATCATCTCTTTCAAGAATCTGGAACCTTAAGATATTCAGATGGGGCCATGGGGGTAGCTAAGTAGTGGAGCACTTGCCTACCAGTCAGGAAGCTCCACTTGACCCACAGTCAAGCACCTCCTTCCCCCGAGGAAAGGAGCCCTGCTCCACAGGAGTGAGCCATCCAGACCAAAGACACAACTTAACTGTGTCTGGGAAATCACCCCCAGACAGGACTGTGAGAGAAGCTTCAAAACCACAGGCAGACTCCACTCTCTGTTACTGTGTTGCTGCCAACCAGCCACCAAGAGAATACCAAATGGTTAAGGGGACAAGGCTGAGGCGTCCCCACTGGGAGAACCAATAGCCTCAGAAGTAAGCATGCTTTATGTCATGGTTCACCTATGGACACAAGTGCGCCACTTCGGTATGTTTTAATTATTAAGATGCAACATTCTGAGAGCTCAGGATCAGCAATGATTCAAAATCAGCAGGTTCAGTGTTCAAGAGTTTTTGAAAAATCCAAAGAACAGAATTGATTCAAAATAGCAGCAACGGAGGAAGAAGCAAGCAGTGGGAGATTTTGTAATCACATAATAATAGCAGGACATTCCACTCTCATCACAGTAGCAAAACATTGTGTTTTTATTCTAATACAAGACATTGTACATTTATTGGGTTTCAGGGTTGTGAAACACATTGAGATAACTTTTTTTGATTTTTAAGTAATTCTATAATTATAAATCTGAAAAACAAAATTGTCGAGAAATCTAAGACTGAACAAACAAAACTACTTGCTTGAACTCTGCTTTGGATGCCTGGTGGAGAAAGGACCAGAACTAGGTCACCCAGACCCAGAGCTCAGCCACAGTTACCCCAAAGCCCAGGAGACACAGCCATGGGGGCACTTGAGGTGGAGGCAGCAGTAAGAGAGTGGCTGCAAGGGTGGGTGTAGGCAGAGGTGAAGGAGGCAGCAACGTAAATACGAGGCTTGTCCACGTGGGGAGAAGCCGCAAGTGCCATGTAACTGGAGACCACCATGGGGACAGTCTCCAGCTGGCTCCAGAGAACATCTTGACACTGAGTCCAAGAAGGATAAACTTGAAATCTTCCAGATGTGAAGCAAGAACTTGAAAGTGTGGCCTGAAGCCCATGCAGGTCCGTGCTCAGAAGCCAAAGTGAACTTACAACACATACAGCCACACACACTGCACACAGCCAGGGAAAGGCTTGCTTCCGAGAGACACTTCTAGAGACCAGCTAGTGGTCCCCACACACTCACACTCCACACTCTCACGTGAACACACACTCATACGCTCACACCCACATGCACACTCACACACACTCAAGTATACTCTTGTGTGAACATCCACACACTTGCACACACATTCACACTCTCACATAAAACACACTCACATGCATGCATATCCACACATGTGCATGAACTTGTACATGCATTCACGCTCTCTCACACGAACACACCCTCATACACTCACACCCACATGTGCATTCACACATGCACACACTCATACACACATTCATACACTTTTACATGTAAACACACATGCACCCTTGCATGAACACACACTCACATGGATACTCACATAAAAGCACACACTTGTGTGAACACACATTCCTACACACATTCACACACACCCTCACATGAACGCACATTCACACTCACATGAACACAAAACTACATGCACTCACACATGCACACATTTGCACACTCAGACACACTTTTGAGTGAATACACACTCCTACACACATTCCCACACACCCTCAAATTAATGTGCACAAATTCATACACACACAAGCCAAGGGCATACAGGCAGCCTGGCACTGGTGGTGCGTGCCAGGACTCTCCAGGGGCCTTCCCTCCTTGCTGGGGACTGCATGCCACTCACATGCTAGAGACCAAGTGCTGCTGAGCCCAGCCCAGCCCTGTAGGATGTCTGTGGCCCGTGCACAAATGATCACTGTTTCAGTCAGCTTTTCCGCTGCTGTGACTAAAGGATCTGACAGGAACAACCATGGAAGAGAAAAAGTTTATTTGAGGGCTCACAGTTTCAGAGGTCTCAGTCCATAGAAGGCTGGCTCCATTCCTCAGGACTCGAGATGAGGTTGAGCATCATGGTGGAGTGTGTAGCAGAGGGAAGCAGCTCACATCATGGTGATCAAGGAGCAGAGAGGGACTCCACTTTTCAGATACAAATATATACACCAAAGCCACGCCCCAGTTCCCACCTCCTCCAGACACACCCACCACTTCAGTTACCACCAATCCTATCAGGGGATTAATTCACTGACTGGGTTAAGACTCTTAATAACCCAATCATTTCTCCTCTGAACCTTCTTGCATTGTCTCTCATGTGAGCTTTTGGGGGACACCTCACAGCCAACCATAGCAGTCTCCCTTTCCTTTCTTCCTGTAGCCCCAGGAAGTGAGAGAACAGCTGCAGGAGAGAAAGAGCAGTGTGCAGTATGCAGATGGCACAGGTGCCTGGGAGCAGTTTCTCTACTCTGGTCCCTGCATGCATGAATATTGATGTCTTGAGGACAGAGAAATGGTTCCCCTCAGCAAACTCGCTGCAGGCAGCCAACAGCACAGGAAGGCCAGACACCTGGGAAAGCCCAGAGATAGCAAGCATCGCCTCCTGTCTGTGTATCCCACCGAGGTTGGGCCAAGTCCCACTGAGAACCTCCTGCTCAGACTGTGCCCCTCAACTCAGAGACGGTGTGGGTCCTTACACAGTGCCCCCCAGCAGACGCCTGGCTGGCCCCATGCTAGCAGCTGCAGAGGACTTTCCATGCCTGACGCCTCCTGCCTCCAAATCCTTCAGGCCTCCTGGCTCTGCCTCCAGCTCTTCTCTCCCTGGGCTTGGCACAGTCACCATGCTGCCCCAGGCACCCTCCAGAGCCGTGCTCAGTTGTCCACCATTGCCGCCCTACTACAGACCTTTGACTGCACAGGACAAATCCTCTCCATCTTTCAGATGATCTGTTGTGGAAATGTGTAAAAATAAAACAAGCTGAAATTCTGTGATCCCTCTAGAAAGCTTTTAGCAGAGTCCTGGTTTCCAGGGCAGGTCGGGTTATTAAAGTTCGTGGTTTTGAATATATGTGCACTTACTAAGCTCGGTAAGAAGAAGATGGAGACTCCTTGACTCCTCTGAAGATCAGATCAGCACCCACGGCTTCTGGCTGCCAATTTCTCCCTTTGGTAAAAGTAGGAGATTCAGGAAGAATGTCTGGAGCCTGTGCTCCAGGGTCTGGACCCGCGAAAGGTCCATGCAAAAGCCAGGAGCCGAGCCACTGGCTTCGGTGCTGGCTGAGTTCAGATCCACAAGAGGGGCCTTACTGACATGGAGCCTTAGCAGATCCCCCGGCCACCTTCCAGGGCAGCACAGCTTTGCAAGTTCTCTGAATTGTCCTGAGGCAGCACAAGGCAGGGCTGCAGCCTGTGTGCAGGCGTGGCCACCCTGGAAGCCCAGAGTGTGGACTCTGGCAACCTTGTTGCTCAGAACTCTGTTTAGGTTTTATGGATTTTTGCTAGATCTTGTTATGTAAGCTCTATGTACTGAAAGCTCTTAATTAAAGATTTTTAAATGTTGAGTAAAGCGTTCTCTGGCCTAGCTTGTAATACATATAACAATCCTGTCATGTAATTTATTTTCTTTAAAAACAAGCCTCTTACACAAATTGCCCGTGGAACTTTTATTTAGAATTTAAGGTCATTTGGGGCTTAGTGTCATGTAAACAGCTTCTCCAGAACACTGGGGTCTTTGGGGGTGTGCATTCTGTTAAGTCACAGTGGAGCTGAGACTCACAGCTGTTGGACTAGCAAGCCTCTTGCATGACTTCATGAGGGTCAGCATGCTACTTGCTGGGCCATCAGCTCCCAGCACACAGCAGGAGAAAGTGCAGACACATCTTTACCTTGAGGCCTGGGGCACCCAATGCAAGAGAAGGCGCTCAGACTCTCCTGCGGGGCTCTGGCTTAGGAGGATGACGGTGGAGAAGCGTGTCCTCCCAGTGCCCTCAGCTTGCCCATGTTTGGAAATAGAATCTCACCAGGAGGTGGCTGGACTCTCTGTGCAAAGTGGACAGAGGAAAGATGTGAGGAGCCTTCACCAAGCTCCAGTCCCCAAGCCTTGGGCACAGTCTCTTTGAATGTCAACTTCCTTCTAGTTAAATAAAAATCACAGCATCCATTTCCCCACCTGCTGCGTGGTGCTGTACCTGGAAGGAAGCATGACATCCCACGCACATCTTCTCAGGCCTCACAAAGGCACAGGAGGCTAAGCCTAGAGGGTCACGTGCAGCTCTGTGAAATGGAGGGCAGTGCACCACAAGAACCAGGAGCTCTAGGTGCCGAAGCAAGCAGATCAGGATGGGTCTTGTGGCCCAGGAGTCTGCACCTGTCACCAAACATTTGTGCCCTCTGTTCCAAGCATCTAGCACAGTGTTGTCCTGGCTGCTGGGTCATCTGCAGGATTGCTGCTCATGAATTCATTAACAGCTTATGGAATCAGAGTACACTGAACAAAAAGGAAGTACAGCATGATAAAGGACAAAACGGTGTAGGGAGCAGCCCAGGCCCTGCCCTGAGTGACTCCATGGTGTGCAGGACAGCAGTTCTCAGTCTGTGCCTGGCCCAAGTGACTCCATGGTGTGCAGGACAGCAGCTCTCAGGCTGTCCTGCCCCGAGTGACTCCATGGTGTGCAGAACGGCAGCTCTCAGGCTGTCCTGCCCCGAGTGACTCCATGGTGTGCAGAACGGCAGCTCTCAGGCTGTCCTGCCCCGAGTGACTCCATGGTGTGCAGAACGGCAGCTCTCAGGCTGTCCTGCCCTGAGTGACTCCATGGTGTGCAGAACGGCAGCTCTCAGGCTGTGCCTGCGCTGAGTGGCTCCATAGTATGCAGAACAGCAGCTCCCAGGCTGTGCCTGCCCTGAGTGACTCCATGGTGTGTGGAACAGCAGCCGAGCCAGCACTGAGTGACTCCATGGTGTGCAGGACAGCAGCTCCCAGGCTGTGCCTGCCCCGAGTGACTCCATGGTGTGCAGAACGGCAGCTCCCAGGCTGTGCCTGCCCCGAGTGACTCCATGGTGTGCAGAACGGCAGCTCCCAGGCTGTGCCTGCCCCGAGTGACTCCATGGTGTGCAGAACGGCAGCTCCCAGGCTGTGCCTGCGCTGAGTGGCTCCATGGTGTGCAGGACAGCAGCTCTCAGGCTGCGCCTGCCCTGGTTGACTCCATGGTGTGTAAAACAGCACTCCTCAGGCTGTGCTTGCCCTGAGTGACTCTATAGTATGCAGAACAGCAGCCCTCAGGCTGTGCCTGCCCTGAGTGACTCCATGTTGTATAGAACAGCAGTTCTCAGGCCACACCTCCCCTGAGTGACTCCATGATGTGTAGAAAAGTAGCTCTCAGGCTGTGCCTGGGTGACTCCATAGTGTGAGAACAGCAGTCTTCAGGCTGTGACTGAACCTGAGTTATTTCATTTTGTTAAATAGAAGTTTGACATTAGCTACTCTATTTTGAGTACATGTGCCAAGATGGGATGATTCTACACCTGTTTGTACAATTAAACAACCATCATCTCCCTAGTACCACTATAAGGCACAGACTGATAAATAACTTCTACCCATGAACTTATCAAATTAAATTAAGAAGTATCTGGACATATGGACATCCCAAATCATATCAGGAACACCAGACACCACAGCTTATCAACCTCACCAGATGCAACTCCCTCACCTAAGACCCATAAAAGGAGGAACCCTCCAAGAGGATGTGGTGGCATCCTGACCCCTTCAGTCACCTAGTCGCCCATCACAAATTGTGCCCAGGAAAACTGACACAGTGAAGAATCTCCAGATTCCTATCCCGTCCATCTTCAGCAGAAGGTTTCTCCTGCTCATGATGACCATGCACAGCCACTCCAAGCTGACACTCTAAACTGAAACTGGACTGTCTAGACTTTCTGCAGAACTGGGTTGTTAAAACCCTTATCTGACCATGTACAGCAACTCTTTGACTCTGCTCATCTCTCTCTCTGCCTGGGCTCTTGGCTCAGCATCCTGTAACCATGTGGTTACTTTAGTCCTTTCTTAGTCTTCCGGTGATTTATTTATAGACCACTGTATAAAGTATGGTGTATGACTTGAGAGTCATAGATACTGGACATTAAGACTGGAATAAAGAACCTGCAATTGCCCAGTTTACGCCTACCAGGTGATTGCAAGTATTTGGAAAACTGCCATCACTAAAAGTGGTATAGCCTGAGCATTCACTGTTCTTCAGTAAATTCTGCATTTGTGTGGACAGATGTGAACGGGTTTGGTCTGTTAGTGGCACGACTCAGTCTCGATGCAATGAGTCCTGAGCAGGGCCAGGCTGCGGTGAGCTCCCACCCTCACACGGACGCAGGCTGCTCCACCAACGAGTCCAACTGCGCAAGCTAGGGAAGCAGCAGAGAGCCTAAGCCACAGCTGCATGCAGCTTATCTTGCATACCGGCAGGAAAGTAAGAGGGATGATACAAACTTTGTGCAAATCACCTCACTCTTCCCAAAGACTCACTGTCCCTGTCAGGGAAGGGGAGCCACGATGTGCCCCAGGCCTGCCAGGACTGAGCCTGAGCAAGGAGACGAGCGTTCCAGGTAAATAACTCAGGAATACAAGCGCAACTTCAGCACAAATATTTAAAGGTATCATTAGTTTTTGTTGCTTCTCATACCATAAATCTCACATAATCTAATTCTGTGGGATGTGTTGTGGCCAAAAAAAATGTCATTCGGCTTTTACTGGAAGCCCTGTGGGGAGTGGGCAGACTGGCCTCAGAGCTGCCAGGCACTTCAGTTGTGGCTGGGGCAGACCCTGGAGTCCAGGCTTCTGGGAGACCCTCCCAAGAGCGTGCTGCACCAGCAAGGTACTTCTAGTTGGAGTGTCCAGAGAGCTGGATTGTCTTCCCTGGAGAAGTCACGATTCTTTGAGCATAAGTTGGGCTCGTCCTCTGACTGGCCAGTTGTGACAGGGCAGCTGGGAGCCTGGGGCCGAGCTCAGACAGACCCCACCAGGTCCTCAGAGCCACAATTTTACGCAACTGGATGGCAGCATGGTGCAGGACCCCGACTCCCAGAGCATAGGAAAGTGTCCAGTACGCTAAGCTGGGATTATTGTCACATTGCCTTTGGAGGAATACATCCCTCCACCCTGAATTCTTACTTTTAAGGAACATCCACTTAGGGTTCTGGGGATAAAGACACTGTGTCCCCAGCTGACTTTCCAATAGCTCAAAAGAAGTAATGCGCACATCCAAAAATGCATGAAGAGGTGGAATGAGAATGTAAACAGCTGGAAGAGGGCAAAGGGTGGAAGAGAGTGCTTTGTACAAATATTTTAGCTTACTCCAAAATTGAAAATTACCCAGCTAGGCACAATGACTGATGCCTGTAATTGCCAACCTTAGCAATTTTAGCAAGGCCTGGAACAACTTAGTCTCAAAATAAAAAATAAAATAAAATGATCTGAGAATGTGACTAGTGGTTAAGCACCCCTGAGTTCAATCCCTGATACCCCTCCTTCTATAAAAAAGAAAGAAAATGAAAATCACTCAGGTGGTCAAAGAAAAAGGCCAGTTAAGCTGGAAGTGAGCTACAATGGTGAGACTGGAGATCAGCAATGTGTGTGCATAAGCGCCAGGGCCTCTGCTCCTGGAGTGGAAGGAGCAATTTGTCCGGTGGAGTCACAGGCTGACTGACCAAGACACAGGGTCCTGGAAATACTGAGGCATCTTCTAGTCCAGACCAGCAACGTCCATTGAGAGAGAAACTTGCTTTCATAAAATCGTGAAATAAATTCAATCCAAGACAAAAGCCACTGGTATTATTTTGTGAATAGTTACCAGTTTTGTTCTGGGAATCTGAAAGAGCCTTGGGGACCTGTGGGTTGGGGCCGTCCCACCTGCCTGCTATGAGCACCCACAGCCACAGCCAGCTGCACAGTGCTGGTGCCCACCCTGGTCCAACCAACCATGGATCCAAAATGTTGGGAAGACCAGTGTCTGCACTGAAAATGCATGCACCTTTCTTGCCCTTGTCCCTGACAGGGTGACAACTGTCTCCATGGTATCTGTGCTGTGCCAGGTGTTGTGGGCAAGCAAGAGACAGTTACAGTGTGGAGGAGCCACAGAGATCAGGTGTGAGCACTCGGCCACTTCACACAGGGACCTGAGCAGCAAGGGCTGGGCAGGTGCCCTGGGTGGTCACTGTGGCTTCTGAGGGGTGATTGAAATCCAAGGCCAGCATTCCGGGATGCTCATTGGGGATATATGTTTCTACTGGTGTTGAACAAATCTGTACAATTTGTTTAAAGAAACAATTTGGTTAGGAGTGTGTCTGTGTGTACAAAGCTTTATGACAGTTTTTTTTTTTTTTTTTTGGACCAGGGATTGAACTCAGGGGTAATTGACCACAAAGCTACATCCCCAACCCTAGTTTGTGTTTTATGTAGAAGCAGGGTCTCACTGAGTTGCTTAGCGCCTCGCCGTTGCTGAGGCTGGCTTTGAACTAGCGATTCTCCTGTCTCAGCATCCCACAGTGCTGGGATTATAGGCTTGTGCCACCGCGCCCGGCTCCATTTTTTCTTTATACTCATATATATTTCCAAACCAGCTGGGGAAAGTACTGTGGTCCTGTACATAGGAAGATTATGCAGTGATATATGACACTCCATGATCTTTCTGGAGAATGAGGATGGTTTTCCTGATACTTTCTTTAATAATTAAGACAATTAACACGACATATCATTTGTGCAAAAATAATTGGTAAGCTATAAGTCTATAGTTTGCTAAAGTAGACACCAAGGGGAAAAAAAAGAGTTTTTATGGTCATTTTAAAACAGTATGTGTTGGGCTGGGATGGTAGCTCAGTGGTAGAGCACTTGCCTTGCATGCATGAGGCACTGGGTTTGATCCTCAGCAACACATAAAAATAAATAAATAAGATAAAGATATTTGTGTCCATCTACAACTAAATATATATATATATATATATATATAAAAAATTAAAAAAACCAATATGTATTCATGCCAAAATTCAAGAGTAATTACATGAACAGTTTATTTTTTTAAGAATATTTATAAGCGGTCTACAGAGAGATGTTTTATTTTTATATTCTTACAGTATACATGTCAAATATAATTGAAATAACAGTAAGCTAGCTGTTTTGCAAATGAATTGTATGTGCATGTGGACTTCATATCATCAGCTTATAATATTTTAAAGCAAAATTAAAAGTTTAAATTTCTCTAAATTATCCACATTTCCCCTGAAAGTCATCATGTATCCCAAGAGTCTAACCACCTAACCTTACCCTTGGAGTCCTGAGGAATTGAGAGCGCTCTTTCTCTTGACTGTCCCACAGACTCACGGGGCACACAAGCCCGCCTTCACTCCAGCGCACGGTATCTTGAAGCTGAGAAAGAAAAAGCCTTGAGAAACCCGGGCAGTCAGCATCGTGGGCAGTACTGGGACCATTTCCGGGTAGCAGTCCCAGGCTCCCACGCAACTGCAAGTCCAGGCTTCTGCCTGGGCCATTCTGCCCCAGAGGGTGGTCTCTGGAGCAGTGGCTGAGGGTGGGGCACTGACGGGCCTACCCGGGCCTTCCAGGTGGACACGTGGGCGCCGTGGGGAGCCTGAGTCCGGTGAGCCTTGAGGTGACTTTTCTTCTCTTTACGCCCCTCCTACTCCCCTCAGACCCCAGATCCCATGCCGAGGTGCCACTCAAGGGGGAAGATCACCAAAGCTTCACTGACCCCGTCACCTGCATGAATCCACAGCACAGTGCCTCCGGGGCAAGAAGAGTCGCATCACAAGAGGGCAGAGTGTCCCGCAGGAGGCTGGCCAAAAAGGACAGAGAAGGGCTGACGAGCACACAGCAGTGCTGGGCTTCACGAACTGTGGACGCCTAAGGGCAGAGCCACTAGTCTGCCTCTCTCCAGTAGAAAAGCCAGCAGGAGGCTTTGGCGAAGGGGCCCCTGCACACGCTGGTAGGAGGGTCAGGGTGCAGCGCCGGGGAAACAGGTTGCAGGAGGATTCACATCCAGGGCTGAAGGCGGTGTTTGCACGTCTGTCTTTACTACAGCCAAGGGGGAGCAATCCCAGTGTCCATGGAAAGTTGAACAGGAAAAGAAACTTCTGCTCACAGGAATATTACCTAGCCTTGAAAAGAAGGAAGCCCTGCCAGCCGCCACCACATGTGTGGTGAGTTTCAGGGATGTCAAGCCAAATAAATTAAGCAGCCACGAAAGGAGTGAACTCACATGGAGTGTCTCAAGAAGCCAAAATTGCAGAAGCAGAAGCAGAAACCAGTGGCTGCTAGGGACTGGGAGCAGGGAGGAGGGAATTAGTATTGACGGGCATCAAGTTATAGAGCTCTGTGTGCAACATTGTCAACGTCCTTAGCACTGGTGACATGGTTGTAACTGCAGTCAAAAATCAGATTAAAATAAAAGTGAAAACAGCACATGTGCATAGCTAAGCTTAGGGTATGAGTACCAGGACTAGCGGAAGCTTTCTGATGTCTGTTTGAACAAATCACAGCATAACCCAGGGTCCTCCGAGCCTGACCTGGACCCATGTCAGCTCTCCTTTCTGTCCGGTCTGCACCTGTTTCTATCCTCTCTTCTCCAATCCTCTTCTCATTCCTGGTCACTCTGCAAACTTGCATCCCTACAGCAGCTCTCCTTGAGGGTGGCAGGTCTGGCTGCGGCTGGCACACTCAAGGTTGGCAAAATGTCAGAGAACTAATATGGGGAGAACTCAAGTGTCATTGTAGCTGTAATGGAAGGAAAAAAGGACATGGCCTTGCTTCTTCAACAAGGACACTAACCAGGAGAGAAGACGCCAGCAGAATGCCTGCCCTTGCCCTCCAGTGTTTTCCCCAATGCCTGAGAAGAGCCCAGGCGTCCTCCAGGTAGAGGCTTGCTGTGCTCGTGACTGCTGAGGTGGATGCCCAAATTCCACCTGGGACTTCCGTTCACACACCAGGGGCCTCTAGCACTTTGAACACCTTTGAGCAGCTAAAGGCCTCTTGCTCACACCAGGGAGCGACCTGGAGATGCGTCTTTCTAGGAGCAGTCACTGGTAGTGTCTGCTCCTCCAGAGGGCTGGACTGTGCTCCTGTGCCTTAGGAAGGCCTGGGGTTTTCTACTTACTCCTGGGCACTCAGGAGGGGAGGCCACAGGCTGCCTTGTAAGCTATGCCCAGCTGACTCTGCACCTTCTGCACCTTCCAGCGTGGTGGGTGCTGGTGTGTTCAGCCCCCACACTGTCAGTGCCCTGCACAAGTCCTTGGGACCCTGCACATGTGCAGCAGGGGTCTGTGGAGAGCTGGCCTGGGACATGCACACCAAGCCTGAGATTTCCAGGAGCTCCTGCAACCACTCCCGTTTCACCAGCGCTCAGGGCAGCTGAGGATAGGCTGCCACTCTGTCACATCTTCCTTCTGAGATGTGGTTTTCCTTCCAGAAACATCTGACTCTCAGTGTTTTCTAGCTTTGGGGAAAACAGAGAGAGAGATGGTTATTTTAGAGTTTTTTTTTTTTTTAACCTTCCAGTTTCTGTGGTCTCCACCCTCTGTAGCCTGTGCATGTCCGTCCCCATAGTCAATAAGGGACCTTGAGTCCAAGGTGAAGGTCGGTTTACAGTAATGTCACCAAGCCTCAAGACACTACTTGCCAGCTACGCTGAGCAGCAGTGCGCCTCCAGGGACTGCAAGGGGGCTCCAGGGCTGTAGCTGTGTGGGGCAGAAAGAGCCCAGAGAACAGGCGCTTGTCAGAGACGGAGCAGAGGGGACTCTGAGTGCGTATCCATGGCCCACATGCCTCGCAGTTGCCTGTACCTGCAGACCCCACCGTGTGTTGCTCGCTGCTCACAGATCTGCAGGCCGCACACACGGAGCTTTAGCAGTGTAGAAATGATGACCTAAGGAAGCATTGGACCGCAGGATCATTTCCTTTTTTGCTAACCTTCTCTCTGGCCTAACAAAACATTTATTTGTATTGCCCCATGTACTCTTTATATGTATAAATAACATTTACATCATTTTAATCATTGCTTAGAAAAAATACATTGGTATGGTAATTATTTCACTCTTTATTATGAGCATTGTAACATGTTGTGCCTGAGGAGCAGTTTATTGTGACTACTGCGCAGTGTTCTGAAGAGTGACTGGGCAGGACCCGAATCTGCAGCTGCACATGTCACCATGATTCATGTTGTGCTGAACACCATTGCAGCTCCATCTCCTCCTAAGTCGTCTCTCCAGGTAAACTCCCACATGGCGACAAAAAGAAGGAACACCAGAAATGGTGGTGCAGTTTGGGGACTGTGGTGGGTTTGGCAGGCCTGAGCTACGTGAGCTGATGGGCTGCGTGCTGGTTTTCCTGTCTCTCCACATGCCTGGGCATGGATGCACCTCCCATTCTCCCAGTTCCCAGGGAATACAAGTGCAGGTTGTGCTTGTCTCACAGCTTAGTGAAGGAAGTTCCAGCGGCCTTGTCCACGCTGCTCTCCAGCTTGGCCTCCGCTCCCCTGTGAGCAAGACATCAGACAGCCTACAAGTGAACAGTGCACATTTGTCAGAGCCATGAGTCAGTCACCTGGAATCTTCCATGGGCTGGGGTCTGGTGTCACTCCTTGCAGCCGACCCATGGGTATTTGCCCATCAGGTCTGAGCCCCTCTGATCTGCCCAAACGGCATCAACGGCACACCTGAACTTGGGGTTTGTGTAGCAGTTTTCACGGTGGCCCAGAAGGGCACAGGCTCCCATAGTCTGCCTCTTGGTCCCCATGAGGACCAGTGTATGCTCTCCCTTCTCTGGGGCATCTCAGAGAGGTCCAGTCTTCTGTGGGAACAGGAGAGGCAGACAGGAAGGCAAGTTCAACAACCTGCTGCATTGGAATGCAGGCGCAGTCAGGGACAGGAGCTGAAACCATTCAGCTCTACACCTGATCCTCCAAGCTCCAGGTTCTGGTTCCATGTCCTGTGGGCTTCCTTCTGGCAGTGCTCCTCTCCACACTGGATCCCCCTGGGAGGTGCCCTGTTGCTCCAGAGTCCTCATTTCCACTGCCCCGCAGAACAACCCTGTCGAGCCTGCCTGGCGTCCACACAAACCCAGGTGAGCTCCCTCCGCCTTTACACCACTTCTGACCTCAGTGGGTCCAGCTGCCCCTCTCCCTGTAACTGCTTCCCTGAATCCATTCCATTAAACATCAATTGCCCCCAGCTTTTCTGCTGTGCACGCCCAGGGCGGGTCCCAGTCTCTTCCTCTCTTTGGGTGCTGCACCTCTCTGCTTCTGCGTTCCCCTGGGGCGTTCCACAGGTGCTGGGCATTTCCCCTAACTGGAGGAGCCCTGGATAGGACAAACTCCCCACCAGAGGAGGCTCCCAACCTGGGGAGGTGCCCTGCCCTCCCCAGGATCCTGGCAGCTTCCCTCCCCCTCCCTTGGGAAGGTGCAGATCTCCGGGGTGATCTCTCCCCAGCAGGTCTTCATTCTTCCACCAAGAACCCTGTAAAAATCCCACCTCTCCTCCCTCCTTCCTTTCCTCCTCCCTCCTCCCTTCCACCTCTCCCCCACTTCTTCCTTCCCCCTCTCTTCCTTCCTTCTTCCCTCCTTCCTGTGCTGGGCACTGAACCCTGGGTCTCTGGCATGTGAGATGAGTTCCCTCCACTAAGCTGCACCAGCTCTGCTTCTGGTATGTGCAGGTCTCATATCCTGTGTGGAGGGTCTGCCTTAGGCTGCAGAAAGGCACCTGGCCAGAGGGAGCAGCCATGTTTGATTAGCTGTGGGGAGAGAGGAGTGTTATGGAAAGAGGGAGAATTCTTCCAGATCTTCAAACCTTTCAAGGTCAGGCTGGAAAGGACACTTGTGGGGAGTGACCCAGGAGAGAAAGTCAGGTGAGGAGTGGGTGGGCAGTGGGGCAGAGAGCACAGCTGGGGGCAGGGTCATGGGGACAGTGAGCCCCAGGCTTCAGGAGAAGTCCATATCTCGCCCTCATGACAGCACAGACTGTTTTTTCTCCATGTTTCACATACTCTGGATTTTGTTAGATGTATTAGAATGAGCTCATTCGTCTTCCTTCCGAGTCCTTAGCTTCTACCAGTGGACACAACTCCTCATGGTGTGTGGGTCCTGCCAGGCTGGCACAGTGAGGCAGGAATTCTGAGCTCACTCTTACCCCAGCCTGGTCCCCTGCATTCCCACAGTTCAAAGTCTATTTTAAGTTGTATCCTTTCCCACGTTCTTTGTTTCTTTTAGATAACGTGCATGTAATTATGAAAATAAACTCGCACCAAAGCTGCCTTTCTGGAGGCTGATGCAGAGCAGAATGTCTGAGGTCTGGAGAGGGTGGCACGCCACCTCCATCAGGGGTTATTCTGTGGGAACAGGGCAATGTGCTCCTTTTAGAATAATTAGGGGAGATGTGCAAAGGTCAGAGGGCAAGGCTGCCAGTGGGTGGCTGGTTCTAACCTCAAACGTGTCCCCATGCACACTTGTCTTATAAACTGAGAGTTCTTCAAGGGGTTGAGCAGCATGAGCTCTCCTGGTGCAGCAGTGTGGAGGCCTGGAGGATAGCCACAGACCCTGCCCACCAGAGTGCACAGTCCCAAGGGGAGACAGAGTAGGGCTAGTATTTTTTTTTTGGTACCTAGGATTGAATTCAGGGGCACTCGACCACTGAGCCACATCCCCAGCCCTATTTTGTGTTTTATGTAGAGACAGGGTCTCACCAAGTTGCTTAGCGCCTCGCTGTTGCTAAGGCTGGCTTTGAACTCACCATTCTCCTGTCTCAGCCTTCCTAAGTGATGGGATTACAGGTGTGCTCCATCGCGCCTGGCTTAGGGCTAGTATTTTTAAAGCAAGGCTGAGTTGGCACACAAATGAGGGAGGCAGAGGTTAAAAAAAAAAAAAAAAGGGAACAGGAAAAATGATGCCTCAACGCATTGAAATGCTGCTATGGTTGGAGGTAAGTGGAGGCAAGGGAAGAGGAGGTGTCCCCTCAGGTCCCCTGTGAATGCAGGGAGGCTGCAGTTGGAGGGAAGGTGTCCCCTAAGCTCCCATATTAATGCAGAGATGTTCAGAGGTGAAGTGATTGGTTTGTGGACCTGTAACCTAATCAGTCCATCCTTGTGTGAACAGCTGTCTGGGTGGTAACTGGTTGTTTTAAGTCATGCCTCATGGGTCTGTTTGATGAGTTGGGGCCCCGTGGGACAAAAGTACCAAGGGGGTCCTCAGGAAGGATGGAATGGGGTCCTGCGGGGCGAGGTTTGGGGGTGACGGTCTGCGGAGTCACTTCACCCAGACTCTGGGGGCTGGTAAGACTTCTCCGCCAGAGCGAGATGCAGAGCCTGTTTATTTCAGGAAGTGCAACAGTTTATATATGGTCCTCGGACCAGTCATGGGCCGAAGTTACAAACAATGGGGTGCCAGTCATGGGCCGAAGTTACAAACAATGGGGTGCGGCTGTCAGACAGAGCAGTTCATCAGCATAGAATGGGGGAGAAGGGAAGGAGGGATTGAAGGTCAGAGAGTGCTCCTACAGTAACTGCCAACACAGGAGCCTGTGGGTTACTGGGGGTGTGTCCTGAAAGGGTACACTTTCCCTGTGATCCTGTCCCTCCTCCCCTCTGCTTCCTGACCCAGCCATCTCCTGAGCAGCTGTCTTCCCTGGGCTCTTCCACCATCATGTGCTGCTTACCTTGGGCACAGAGCAATGGAGTTGTCTACTTCTGGACCAAGGTCTCTGAAATCATGAAGCCTAAGTAACCTTTTTCTCTCTCAGTGGTTCTTGTTGGGTATTTTGGTGACAGCAACACAAAAGCTGACCAGAACAGATGCAATGGGCTCTGCCTGGAAGGCTGCATGAACCACAGGAGGGAGAGCCATATCTGCACTGGTGGACAAACTAGTAGGAGAGTCCCAACAGGTGCTGGGGTTCAGCATGGGGAAACACGAGAAACCAAGTCCATGCAATGGGAAATAAAGGAAGCTGACCTGAGAGCTGTGCCCTGAATCATACATTCCAGCCCAGGCCCCAGACACCTATGAGATGTTCCAAGGTGAAGCATTTCTGGGCTGCTGAACCCCCAGGAGATGGGCAGGAACTAACATCCCCTGGATTTCTGAAACTTTAAGCGAAGACACAAATATAGGGCCTGGAAAATTGATCCATTTACCATGAAAAGTCAGGAACAAAGAAGTCTGCACCATGAGCAGGAGACAACAATGGAAGAACAGAGACAGGCCGGAAGGGCCCGGGACTGAGGTGTCTGGTCCCCTACAGAGGGGCAGGAGAACCCGAGAGCACAGCAAGAATAGAGGCCAGAAGGTAGCACCACTGAAAAGAGACAAGCAGCACATGGACAGATGAAGAAAGCAGTGCTGCAGCTGGAGCTTGAACTCCGAGGAAGGTGTTGCACAGCCTGTGCCGCACTCAGCAGTGAATCAGAAAGCTGGAAGGGTCCTCTGAAACTCTCCAAAATCAGCCCAGTGAGACAAAGAGGAAACCGTGACATGCAAGAAACCGAGGTCCACTGAGCTGTGGCTGAGGATCCGAGGTCAGGAGGGATGGAAGACAGGAGGAGCAGCAATGCGAGCGGAGCTTGCTCAGAAGGCTTTCAGGACTGCAGCAGCAGCAGCTCTGGGTCCAGGAAGCCCACAGCCACACCGCTCTCACCGCAGCACGCTGCTCTGCGCGAACATCTCAGTCAGCCATCCAAGAGCAGTGTGTGCACAGCCCTGCTGTTTGTGTGGTGTCCTCTCTCCACTGCCACAGACACACGGCCACTTTCTCTGACCATGGGACCGCAACGCACTTCTGGTTCCATCACTGCCATCCAAACATCAGCTGCGGATCTTTTGTGTAATCAGTCTTCTCTCTGCTTGCTTTTGGGTCTGTCTTTGGTGACCTGCAGTTTTACTATACTGTGCTTCATTGTTGATTGATTTTCTTCTGTGTCACCTTAGTGCCTCTATAGGCTTCCTGTGTCTGTAGGCGGTGGGAGGTGCATCACCCCTGCAAGAAGCAATGTTCAAACGATGGCCCCTCTTACCAAGCTTCCCCTCTCCCTCTCCTGCTGAAACAGTGAACAGACTGTACGTGGTCAGCCCAATTTTTATGACTCTAAGCGTCTCTTTCATATTTGTCATCTTTATTTGTATGCAATAATTTATTGAGTTCTGCATTTTAGTTAAATGATATTTTCCTCATCTAAGTCTGACCTGATGTTGAACCAACACTACATTTTAGAGTTTAATTATGATAGTATTCACTTATATATGCTATCTCTAAAAATTTCCATTTTTAAATGTGCTTTCTTTTCCAAGTCATTGCTCTTTTCTCATATTTTGATCCTCTTAAACTTCTTTCAACTTACTGAGCATGCCAGGTCTACTCTGCACTGTGCTTCTGTGCCTGAGGAACGTGGAGCCTGATTCTGACTTCTGCTCTTTCTTGGTTCCTGCCAGAAGGCCTTGCTTCCTGCAGTGCCCAATATGGAATGCTTTGGGACTCCATTTGCAGCAATGTCTTCAGGAGGAATTGTTGGTCTGCTGCTACCTCAGCCCTGGAGCGTCACTCACAGCAGAGCCCTCTGAAACCAACTCTCTGGGGCATGGTGGTGCAGACCTGTAACCCCAGCTACGAGGAGGTTGCGGGCAGAGGATCGCATGGAGGCTGGCATGGGCAACTTAGCAAGACCGGGGCTCAAAATTAAAAAAAAAACTGCTGGGGATGTTGTTTAGTGGTAAACTGCTCCTGAATTCAACCCCTAGTACCACAAAAATAAATACATGCAATCAGCTTAGTTTAAAATCCTTTGGGGACTAACATGCAGCATGCAGGTGTGATGTAAGAGGGTACATGAAGGGCTGGTTCAAGCCCTACTATTGGGAAAGAATTCCTTCCTCAAGTTGAATACATTTTGAGAAAGAGCCTCCAGCAGCACAGGTGGGCAAGACCCACCCCCACCCCCAGCTGCATCTGCTGTTTGGCCAACTGCAGCTGCTCAGAAGCCACAGCAGGACCTCCTACATTCTAGCTCCTGGCTTTGGTAGCAAATTGGAAACAGAATATCCTCTGAATTTCCCACTTTTTTTTTTCTTGGTACCAGGGATAAACTCAGGGGTACTCGACCACTGAGCCACATCCTCAGCCCTATTTTGTGTTTTATTTAGAGACAGGGTCTCCCTGAGTTGCTTAGCGCCTTGCTGTTGCTGAGGCTGGCTTTGAACTCATGATTCTCCTGTCTCAGCCTCCCAAAGTGCTGGGATTATAGGCGTGCGCCACTGAGCCTGGCTTCCACTTTTATTTTTTGACTGTGAGAATTCCTTATTTTCTTGAGACCATATAATTCATTTAAAATGATTTTTGAAATCAGTTTTACTCTTATTTATCCCTGCTTTTCAACAAGAGATTCAGAAAGGCTGTGTGTACCCACAGTGCAGAGACAAAGCGAGTCCCGTAGGGCTCACCCATGGGAGCTGCAAGCTGGTCTTGCCTGAGCACCTGGGGCCTGTCTCAGGCTTGAGTCCTCCCCAAGGACTTGGGCCTTGACAGGGCAGAGTGTCCCCTTGCTGCACTGGCTGCACTCATCTCCCTACAGGCCCCTTCCTCCCCTAACCAGGGACCCCAGTCAACTCTAGGCACTCTCTCTCTGTACTCACATGTATATTCATGCCTCATCCAATCTCATGGCTTCAAAGAGCACATAAATAATACAAGTTCCAAATTTGAATTTTAAGCCTCCAACCTCCAGCTCTTGTACCAAAACGCCTGCTCCACATTGGCCCCCACACCAGAACCTCCTAGTTGACAGTCCAAAGTTACGTTTCTGATGTGCAGTTCTGGAGCCTGGCCTCCCTCACTCTCCCTCTCACTAAATGGCAGATATCTTGCAGACCAGAGCCATGGCATGGCCTGCCCCCTCCTCCCACCCATGAATATTGTATTGCTTCTACATTCACAGTCGTCTCAGAACCCAGCCAATTCTCACCATCTCCATTCTCTTTCTTACAGTACATTTTCAAAGGTGCAACCAGGAAAATCCTCCTAAAAGATAAAGCAGGTAACAGTACAACTCTGCTCAAAACCTCAATGGTTATCTCACTCCAGTAAAACTCAAGATCCTCCCATGGCCTCAAAGGTGGCCCACACGTCCCTGCTGCCTCCCTTGACCTGCCCTCTGCACAGGGTCCTCTGGCTGATTCTGGATTTGAGTTGATTCCAAGCCAGGATGTGTGTCACTGAGGACTCTGTCAGAGCAGCAGGCCCTCCTGCGGCACCACCATCTTTCCATAATGTAAGTTTCTCCATGAAATTTGTTGAAATTTGATATGCTGCAATTGTGCTATTATATTTGCTTATGTTGTGTCTTTCCCCAGATGACTTAAGCTTTAGGAATAAATTTGTCTCCTTTGTTCACTTTTATATTTCTAGTACTGAAAATAGTGCTTCACACAGTACATACTAAATATCTAAATGATGGAGGGTAGATGGATGGGTGCAGATGGATAGTGGGTAGTGGGTGGATGAATGATTGGTGGATGGATGGTGGGTGGGTAGACAGATGAATGATGTGGGGTAGATGAATGATGGGGATAGATGGATGGGTGTAGAGATACATGGTGGGTGGATAGTGGGTAGATGGATGGTGGGTGGTTGGATAGTGGGTGAATGGATGGTGGGTGGGTGAATGAATGGTAGGTGGATAGTGGATAGATGGATGGCTGGGTGGGTGGTAGGTAGATAGATGAATGACGTGGGATAGATGGACGGGTACAGAGATGAATGGTGGGTGGATAGTGGGTAGATGGATGGTGGGTGGGTAGATGATGTGGGTGGATGGTGGGTGGATACTGGACAGACAGTGGGTGGATGGATGCTATGTGGGTTGATGAGTGGGTAGATGGATGGTAGGTGGATAGTGGAAGGGTGGATGGTGGGTGAATGGTGGGTGGATGAATGATGGGGCTAGATAAGTGATGGGGGATAGAGGGATGGGTGCAGAGATGGATGGTGGGTGGCTGAATGGGTGAATAGATGGTAGGTGGGGGAGCAGATAGTGGGTGGATGGATGATGGGTGGAAGGACAGTGTGTGGGTGGTGGGTGGATAGATGGATGGTGGGTTTTTTGGATGGAGGGTGGATAGTGGGTAGATAGATGGTGGTGGGTGTATGGATGCAGGGATAGGTAGGTGGGTAGATAGATAAATGATGGGTGGGTGGGTGAATGATGGATGGCAGATGGATAGGTGCAGAGATGGATGGTGGGTGGGTGGATGGATGAGAATGCCACATGCCAGCTCTAGGTCAGTGGCGCAGGACTGTAAAATGTACCTGGGTTCCTCGAGCCAGCAGGACTGGCTTCCCTGGTTTCCTCATTTCTGGACTTCCTGTCTGTCTCTCTACTTCATGTTATTCAAGAAGAAATTCTGATGAGCTCAGTGCAGTGTGTCCGTGTCTGCTGCTACTTGCTGCTATTTGCAGTAGCAAAATTGCTTAAACGTGGATTTTCATCATTTTAGGAGAAGGGCATTCCATCAGGAGTGTGTCTGTGAAGGTGAGCAAGATCCAGCAGTGCAAGGTGAGGAAGGGCGA